>JANAVB010010998.1:3274442-3326942 GCA_029216955.1 Iris pallida | reverse complement strand
GTCCAGCTGGCCAGCAGATCGTTGATGCCCCCGGTCACGGAGACAATCCTGAACTTATTGTGAAGGTTCGACCAAATTTGAGTGGCTAGTTCACCAGAGAGAAGGACGTGATCGACGGATTCCGATTGGTGTGCCATACAACAGTAGCATCTGGACGCAAGGCTAAATCTGAAAGAGTTGTTAGCGTCGTCCGTAGGCAGTTTTCGTCGAGCAGCATGCCATATGAGAATGGACCATTTAGAGGGTATACATGTCTGCTAAAACTTGGCAGAAGGGGAGGTCGTTCCGTGGATGACTCTGGCGACGGTTTTGGCAGACGCCAGGGTGAAGATTCTATCCGGGTTAGGGGACCATCTGAGCTCGTCATGCGCGTCACTGATCGACAGATCAGAGGCTCCCAGGCTCGCCATAGCCTCTGGGCCAAGCCAGACTCTAACTCTATCCTAATTCTGTAACACCCAATTTTCCAAATGAGGATAATTTTGAAATTTTTGTATTCAATTGAATTAATAAATATTATTTGGATTTTTATTGTATTATTAAGAATGGTGTGATTAAAATATTATTTAATTGATTGCCATGTATTGTGATTAGCCTAACTTGGTTTGGACCCAACCTAGATTAGTCATAGATAGTCCCAGCTAACCATTTTAGTGATTATTAGTATTAATTATATTTATTATAATTAATATGATTTTTAGTGATTTTCGATGATTTTTAGTAGAATTGATTTTGACTCTATAGAGACTTTGACTTAAGTTGACCTTGTAGACTAACCTAGTGGCTAACCTAGGTCTTGACTAAGAGATTAGGATTTGAGAACCTAGGTTGACTTAAGTTCATGAGGATGAACTCATTGGGATTAATTTGGTGAAATTAGGAATTAGTTTAGTCTAAGAATGGCTTGTGAAGTCACAAGTCATAATCATGACTTAAACCAATTAGGACTCAACCAACTAGCCAAAACCTAGCCCTAGGGCCCTATGGCCAGCCACATGACAGCCCCCCCTTCTATAAATACTCTCCTAGGGATTAGGGCTAGCCTCTCTCTTAGGGTTTATCAAGTTTTTAGAAAGAGGTAAGTTCCATCTTCATAAATTCCTATTAAATTCATTTCAAGTCCTTTTTCCTTCAAACAAATTCCAACAGGCTCTAAATATTGAGTTCTTGCTGTTGGAAATAAGTTTTGACAGGGAGCAAACAATTTGAAGGACTTTGGGTGGTTTGAGGAATCATTTCCTTTGAGCTTTTTGGGAGTTTGAACACATATAGGTATAATCCTCTCTAATTCATTTTAAATTCTGTAAAAATCATTACTAGATTGCCCTAACCCTAGCCAAACTATAGGAATAGGGTTTCCCAAATTTTTGTGTCGTTTCGTGTTCGTTCTGGACACGTATCAGTGCACATGCTTAGTGTTTGATGAAATGCCCCAATGGGCATTTCGTGTGAGTTTTTGGAATCCTTTTGAATAGAAAGCTAGCCCTAGGTGTCGTCTAGGGATTCCCAGTGTCTGGTGATGGTTTTTGAGTCGTGTCGAGTCGTGGGAAACACGAGACACGCGAGTGCGGGTGCGAGCGCGCGGGCACAGTGCGTGCCTTGCTGCTCGGGGGCCATTGCGCACTCGATCCTCCACGTGGACACATGATTTTTGGCCTGAGGTTAGAGGCACTGACTGACACAAGGCTCGCAAAGTTTCACGAGTCCTCGTGTCATGTCAGATACAGTATTCAGGGTGCACTGGGCAGCACAGTGTGCGTGCGTGTGCAGTGTGTGTTTCCTGTTGTTTAATCAATTTCAAATGTTTCTAAACTAGGTTTTAATGATTAAATGAATCCTAAATATCATGTTTTAATCCTTGTTATACCATGTTACTTAATGGGTTGGGTTTTAGCTTGTGATTTGATTCGAATATGGGTTGGCTCATGGATTTCTCTGATACATGTTGATACTGTTTTTTTTTTCCCAGTTGTTTCCAACCAGTTTAATGTTCCTTGTTATGTTTTAAATTAATTTTTGGCTCCTACATGTTGCATATCATGTTAATTAAGTGAAGGGATATTGATTTGGGATTGGCATGATGTGTTGTGGAAATTGGCATTGGTATGGGATTCAAACTGTTGAGCTGTCAACTGAGAATTTTTCTTCAAATTAAACTGAGATTTGTTGTCCTATTTAAACTGTGATTTTGTTCCTTAATAAAACTGCGATATGAATTTCGAAATGTATTTAAAACCTGAGATTAGTTCTCAGTTTTCATCAAACTGAGAATGCATTGAGGGGGGAACTGTTAAGTGATTTATTAATTGACCTTGGGTTTGTTGAACTGCTGTTCAACATTTCAAACTGAGTTGAAGTTCATTTCCTGGGAATTATTGAGTTTGAACTGAAATGAGTTTCCCTTTATATACTATGTGAATCACTAAGTAATCTGTTAACTGGTAGTGATAACTGAGTTCATTTCCAGTTTTTTTTCCATTCCCCTGAGAAATGACTTCAAATCTGAGAATGGTTTTGTTAAGTTATGAATTGATTCTATGAATGAACTGCAAACTAAATTTTCATGATTGTGTAAACTGTTTTTTTGAACTGTTAAATTTCCTGAATAGATAAAACCTGAGATGGTTTCCTAAATTAACTAAGTGAATGGTTCCCTTGAAATGATTCCCTTCTTTTATGTAAACTGTAAACTGATTTCTCCTCATTTTGCAATGTGGTTCTTGAAACCTGAGATTAGTCATTTAAACCTGAGAATAGGATTTACATAGTGTGAGTTCATGATGCTATTAAACCAATCTCCTTCCCTATCTTTACTGTTGTACTGTCAATACTTGAGTCTTTTCCCTCCATTGAAATTGAAACCTGAGATGAATTCGAAGCAATTGTCATTGTTAACTGATTTCTTTTTATATGAACTGTTGGGAGTTCCTGTTTAGGACTGTCTATTAAATTTCCTTCCTTGTTTTCCTGTGTGGTGTTGCCTGGGAATTAGTCCCTGTTTTTCAGTTTTCTGTCATGTACACAATGGCTCACTGTCACACTGTTTTGCCTTGACACCTTGTTCACTCACATATCACTCACATGCCTATGACACACACACCCTCCTGCCTACACTGCCTAACACACACACACATACACAGGTTCTCATATGATTTCCCCTCACTCTCTATGTGTATATATATATAAGCCTTGTTATATATATACAAGTTTCCCTATATATATGTGTGTCAATGTGTATATAGGATATATTGTATTATGTGTTATGATATATGGTGTCATAATATTGGGATGTATTATATAATGGGTGATACCATATGATAAATTATGGATATATATAATATATGTGTAGCCTATAGGTTATGTATTTCCTAAGTTATATAATAGATCATGTATATATGTATTCCTATATATGATTGCATGATATACTAATGTGTGTAATATAGGTTAGATATATATGTCTTGTAGATGAGTTGTGTATTGGTTAGGGCATGGTATGCCTAGTTTGGAGCCTAGAATAGACTTGTGTAGTCTAGTTAGACTTAGAATAGCCTTGTTAGACTAGTTTGACTAGTTTGACTTAGGTTGACTTGGTTGACCTAGTTTGACTTCTAGAGTTGACCAAGAGTTGACTTTGGCCTAGATTGACCTAGATTCATGTAGAACGCATTGTAGTGCATATTATTTACCATTCTGGACTCGTTGTGACTTGTGCTGTTCTAATAGGAGCCAGACACCACTCCTCGGACAGTATTTTTATCTCGGACTTTCAGTTAGCAGGCGAGTAAATTCTCTGATCTTTTCATACTTACCTGGATTATATTCTTGCTCTAGATTACTCTACATGATGCTGACACGTATCTTCACGGATTAGTACTATATGGATCCCTTCCTGAGATGTTATCCCTTACGGGTGCATCGGGTATTTCATGTTCATGTACTTTATCATGTGCATCAGGTACTCCTTGTACTCGTACTAGTTCATGTTTTTACATGTTCTCATGTGCTTCACGTGCCTCGTGTACTACTCATTACATGAGTTCACGTATCTTAGTTGTATTCATGTGCTTATAACGTAACTTGAATGGATCCTTGTGTACTGGTTGGGGCGGGGTGAGTAGAATTGGTTATGTGAACACTATCCCCAGTAGTTGTATAAATGTGCCTCCTTATTTGTATTCATGTGCCCCAAGCCGTTTACATAACCATTGTGCTCTAAATCACGTAGCCACTTACAGTCTCTACTATCATGTATTTACTTTCAGTTACAAAATATCTCCTGTTTACTCGTACTTTCTATTCAGTACTTCCTGTATTTTACTCTATTGCATGATTTATACTCCTAACCTGCTATGAACTGTTTTGAGAGATATGTGCTCATTCCCGTCCTGACTGGACCTGTTGAAAATTTTACAGTGAATGATGATGCTCTGGTGTCTATCCCTCTTGGTGCAGCATTAGACATCACTAGTGACTTGGACCTGCTAGCAGTTGGTGTTACTTTCATTAGTTTAGGATTGTCTTACTATTTTGGGATTACTGTATTTAGATTCAGGGATATTCAGAGATATGCATTTATTTTAGTCACTTAGATTCCTGGATTTGTATCTCGGTGATGTTACATTCCTGGTTGTTATCTATCTTTATCTTTCTATCTCATTCCTGTTCTATCCTAGATGTGGTTGAGTTATATTGTGTTATGTCACCCCCATTCGGGGAGTATAACTGTATATTTCCCTTATCTGTTAGATGTTATGACCTAGGACAGCGTTCTACCGCCGATACTGTGGCGTAGGCTAGACGTACCCACGTCACGTGCCCTTATTCCAGGGTGCGGGTCGTGACAAATTCCACCCTAAAATGTTATCATCCCATAAATCTTGGATATTGCACAGCGTTGGTGTTAGGTCGTTGGGCCTGAGGATGTCCTCCCCCAATCAACGTTCCTTACAAGCCTGCGAACATCCGTTACCCAATTGCAAACGCAAAAGCGGTTCAGCAAGGTTTCGATCGCGGACGATGCGCCGCCACGACGCAGAAGATCTGTTGTTGGCAGATGCCTCTGTCAAATGGCAGAATCTGGAGTATCTAGCTTTCATAAACCTGGTCTAGATCGAGCTTTCAGTGTGAAGTTTCTACCATAATTTTACGGAGTGTGCGTCCACAATGTGGGCAAGTCTGTAGAAGCCCAGACCACCCTCATCAGTAGGTTTAGCCATTGTGTCCCAACTGGCCCAGTGGTGCTTGTCCTTGCCCTCGTTGTGACCCCAAAAGAAATTGGCGATGAGGGATTCTATTGAGTGGAGCACTTTGATAGGAGACGAGCACACGGCTAGGGTGTATAGGGGGATGAAGGAGAGTACGTGCTTTATAAGTATTATCTTCCCCCCAGGGGATAGGGTAGCGTTATGCCAACCCCCGATTTTCTTGCAAATCTTGTCCACCATATGGTCGTAGATGCCTGAGTTCGCTTTCTCGTACACCAACGGGCATCCTAAGTAAAGGAAAGGCGGGTATGCTGTGGAAAAGGAGGTCATAGTGGACAGCACAGCCGAGTGGGTTCTATCAGCTTTGTGATGTGTGTAGATCACGCTCTTACTGTTGTTAACTCTTTGTCCGGAGCATCTAGAGTAATTAGCAAGCGTCCTTTGAGCCACCTCAATGGATCCAATGTCGCCTGCGGAGAAAATAAGGATGTCGTCTGCGTACGCAAGGTGAGTTATAAGAGGACAACCAGTCGGTGTGTAAGTGGTGGAATCTAGGAGACCTAGGCATGCTTTTTGAGGTTTCTGCTGAGTGCTTCGATCGTGACGATAAAAATGGTGGAGGAAAGGGGGTCTCCCTGTCTGATCCCGTGGGTAGCTCTAAAGAAGCCTTTCGCTTGCCCGTTGATGATCGTAGAAAACCAGGAGTTGTTGATGGATCTAAAGATGATGTCGATCGAAGGTTCGGAGAATTCGAAGGCTCTGAACACCTAGATCATGAATTGCCAGTCAAGGCGATCGTATGCTTTTTTTATGTCCAATTTGATGGCGACGTTTCCCCCTAGACAGAAATTTCATGTAAGTGATCATTTCTTGGGCCAGTAAGATGTTATCGGTGATGTTGCACCCTTTAACGAATCCGCATTACTCTTCGGAGATGATCTTGGGAAGGAGATCAGACGTCCGGGTGGCAACGATCTTAGATATAATTTTGTTGGTGAAAGTGTAGAGGCTGATCGGTCTGAAGTCTTTAAAGGTCTTCGGGTTGTCTTTCTTGGGTATGAGGATGATATGGGCGCATGATATGGATTTCGGGTATCTAGCCCTTGAAAAAATGCCGTTGTGGCCTCCAAGAGGTCGAACTGGATGATGCCCAGCACGTTCTGAAGAAGACTCCGTTGAACCCGTCAGGTCCCAGGGCACTGTGCGCATTAATGGACCACACTGCAGCTTTAACCTCTTCAGTAGTGGAGGGAGCAGTAAGGAGTTCGTTGTCCCTGTCGTTGATCAGGGATGGGATCTCGGACAGGAAACCCTCGTCTTTGACCACGGCTTCTTTAGCGAACATGTTGGAGAAGTAGTTAGTAGCAGCAGCCTGAATGCTCTCATGTTCGTCCAGCAGGTTGTCGGTCCCGTCGTTGATACGATGTATTCTAAGAGAGCTTTTGCGACCTTTGACGCACTTGTAAAAGAAGGCAGAATTCTGTTCCCCCTCCGTGTCCCAGGTTAATCTGGCCTTTTGTTTCCAGAATTCTGTTTCAACCTTGATCCTGGATTTAAGAATGGCCTTGGCGAGATTAAGAGAAGCGTGGGCCTCTGGGGAGCCGACGATGGCGAATGCGCTCTTCGCACGGGTGATGTCGTCTTCGGCATCCTTAATAGCTTGGCAGATGTCCCCGAACGCGTTCTTGCTCCAGGCCGTAAGGGCCTTTCTGGTAGCTTTGAGTTTCGTAGCTATTCTGACAAAAGGGTCCAGATCGGTGACTGAGCTTCCAGCCTCGGCCACGGTGTGCATGAATTGGGGATGGTAGCGCTAAAAATCAAGGAAGCAAAAAGCTTTTTTTATGCGGTTGTGGTTGATGACGATCTCTATGAGAAGAGGGGAATGGTCTGATTCGGTGGAGTTCAGGTACGAAAGATTGGTGATCAGCCCCAAATTCGACCAACAGTCATTAACTATTGCACGGTCAAGGCGGGAGTACTGACGTCGAGAGCCTTCCTGCATGTTGCACCAGGTGAACTTGTTGCCGTGGATGGGTACTGTAGTGCCCCGTCCCGCAAAGTCAATCGGAGGAATCGAAACACCGACGGCGTTCGAACTTAGCCTTGCAACGGCTACTCGAAGGCTCGCTCGGTCGAGGCGACTCCTCGCACAGGTGGGGTAGTTTCGGTGAACTTGTCTTATCTTAGCCTTCACATAATAACTCGCATGTTTTCAACTTGCACAATTATGTCACGCCCCGCTCCCGTAGGAGCGATCGTCCTCGCTAAGGCGTGATGCCGCACGAGCCTAGATTTCGCTCGTGCAAGGTAGTTTCATAACGGTCGATTACATCGACGGCGACGGGGTCGTCATATAGAAGTTCCAAGCAGAAATATTAAAACATGCAGCAAAAGTTTAGAACAGGCACACATGAACATAAGTCATTCAAAAGAAGCTCTTTATTGATATTGAATACAAGATTATATTTATGGGCACAAGTCCAAATTACAAGTCTCTCGTGCTCACTTTTCTCTCATTTACAAGTCACTCTGCTCTCTCTCATCTCTTGATTACAATGCTTGAGCCAGCGGAAGCTTCGGAAGGCGATGTACATACATTATGTCATGTATAAGTCTTTGACTCCACGCAGTCGCACGCTTCGAATCGCCAAGGAACACCGTGCCTCGACGCATCCAAACGAGCTCCGCACCACGAGCTTCTACCTGGGAAACTGTGCGGGTGTCAGTACTCAACTGTACTAGTAGAGTGAGCTCCTCGCCCACCCATACAAAACCGACACGTTCATATACTTTGTGCATTACAAGTCCCTTTACTATTGTCTTTCTAGTCTTGCCTTAGGACCAGTTTTAAGACTTGACGTCTAACCAACTCGTTATGCAACGACATAGTTGTGCTATCATGTTAACATATATTTCGATCGAGGCAGTGTCTCTGTCACTACCACATTCTAGTTTGAGGGTATTTTTGTCATTTTTGGGGTTATTTGAATTTATTAGAATTTATTTGAATTTATGGGAATTTTTAGGATTTCTTTTGGAATTGTTTGAATGAAGGTTTACTAGGTTGACTTTGACTAGCTTTGACTTGGTAAGCTAACCCTAGTTGAGTTGGACTTGGTTAGATTATGAGACCCTAGGTTAATTTAAGTTAACCATATTCTAGTTATTAGAATCAATTAGGAAATAGAGATTAGAATAGAAAGCTTTGGTCACAAGTCATGACTTGTGATTTGAACCATTGATTAATGACTAAGCCCAATCCATTCGCCATTAGCCCTAACCTAACCCTAATCCACTAGTGGCCGGCCAATCTAGCATTGGGAATCCCCTATAAATATTCTCCTCCATTTAAGGCTAGCCTCCTTAGGAAAGAATAAGTTTAGAAAGAGGTGAGTCTCCATCTTCATAAATTCCTAGAAAATCTATTTTAACTCCTATTTAATCCAAACAAATTGCAATAGGTTTTAAATTAAGTTTTCTTGCTGTTGTTATATTTATTTCTCCGTTTCATAGCAATTTGGTGGAGTTTGGGGAGCAAGGAGACACTCCTCTTTGAAGCTTTTTGAGGACTTGTGACACCATTAGGTAAATCATTAAAACTCCTTTTTAGATGTTGTTTTTATTGCATTCTAACCTAGATCTAGGTGTCCCCTAGCTAACCCTAGATTTCTGTAGGATTTTGTGTCCTATTTGTGTCCCATTTGGACACGTATCAGTCACAGGGTTTAAGTGTTTGATGAAATGCCCCAAAGGGCCTTTCAAAATGTTTTTTGAAAAGTTTCTGATTAGGAAATCATGTTTTAGTGTTGCTTACATCTTTCTTGTCGACTGAGGTGGATTTGGTCTTGTGTCGTGTCGGTTTTGACACTTGGACACGCCGCGCGCGCATGGACTGCATTATTCTGCTGTTCGGGGGCTGCACCGGACATGACACGCGACTAGCGGACACGAAACTTGACACACACCATGGGGCACTGATTGACATGCCATGTGTCAAGTTTCAGATGACCACGTGGCATGTCGAGAGAGGAATCGCCATTACATTGGTTTTACACACACACGCACACGCGCACATTCGGCCACTGACACGGGTTGATAACTCTGGATACGACACACCAGGACATGAAACAGGGTGATACGTGGGTAGACCTATCCTAGGTGAACCCAGATTGGTGAACACGAGGGTTGGTTTGCACTGTGTCGAGTGTACGACACACGTGCACTTGTGCACGAGGCTGCACTGGAAATTCAGTGTCCAGTGCTGTTTTTTTTGTTTTTGTCGATTTGTACACGATTGTGTCATAATAGTGGACACTTGTTGGACCCTGGGACACACTTACATAATATATTTTTATTACCAACCAATTGATTTATATCTTAGAAGGTTTTAACCCATTAAACCTCATTTACCCTAAATTCTGATACTTAGTTATTCACTGTTAATTCCAGATTCTAAAACTGAACTTGGGCAGTCTTTTTGCCCTGTTTAACTGATGTAAAATGTTGGTTTTAGTCTCTAATATAGTCCTCCTATTAGTAATCTAACTATGGGTCAAATTTGGGGTTGTTTGGTTGTGAATCGACTTCAAAATGGGGTTTTGAAAAAGTGGGCTGAAACTGTCAATATCTGGGACTGTTTTTGTGAATGCATGAATTGGTTCCCTTTCCTAATTGTTTCTGAGAACTGATATGAGCTCCTTTCCTCTGTTAACTGAACTGCACATTGTTGTATATGTATCACACTTCATGGCAGGACACTCTAACACACGCACACATCTCTCACACACTGTTTTAGCACACACCCTCACTCTTTACACACACACACATGTTTATGTAGGTAAACACACACACTCACAATCCCATATGCAAACACTCACACACATTTGCTACTCTCATGCCTATACACACACATGCCTTCCCTCTTTCTATATTCATATGTATATATATTATGTGTATATCTATTTATGTATGTATATCCATATATGTATATAAATATATGAAATGTATCTAATTTGTAAGTGTATCTAATGTATTGAGTATATTATGTATTATGTAAGTATCATATATATTATAATATGTATGTGTGCTATTATTTATGTATGTGTGGTATACCTATAGGTAGCCTAAATGTATAAATATATGTATGTATATATTATATGTGAGTTCTATATATATATATATATATATATATATATATATATATATATATATATATATATATATATATATATATGTGTGTGTGAGTTCTATATATATATATATATATATATATATATATATATATATATATATATATATATATATATATATACTTATAGGTAGCCTAAATGTATAAATATATGTATATGTATATGTATATATATATATATATATATATATATATATATATATATATATATATATATATATATATATATATATATATATATATATATATATATATATATATGTATTATGTAAACTCCATGTGTAGGCCAAGATGCAATAATAGATTGTGTGATGTTAGTTTTGACTTGTGTTATATATAGGTTGTAAGGACTTGGTATACTAGCATAGGCTAGTTAGCCTTGTTTAGACTAGTATGGACTGGTTAGACCTAGAATGACTTGTTTGACCTATTTTAGACTTGTTGGACCTAGTTTGACCATAGTTGACCTAGGTTTGACTTCTAGGGTTGACCAGAGTTGACCAAGAGTTTACTTTGGCCTAGATTGACCTAGATTCATTTAGAATGCATTGAATTGCATCTTGTTAGCATTTTAGACTTATTGTGACTTGTGCTGTTCTGACTAGGAGCCAGACACCTCTCCTCGGACAGTACATTTCATACGGACACTCAGATACCAGGCGAGTACATTCTATGATCATTTCATATCCTGTTTAGAATTATTTTCCTTCTTTAAATTACTTGATACTGTCACGTTGGTCACACGGATTGGTACTATATGGATCCCTTCTTGAGATGTTATCCCTTCAGGGAGCATCGGGTACTTCATGTTCTGTGCGTTTCACTTACATGGCGTATCACTATGCTTCATTGGTTCATTGATCACTTGTGACATGTACTCTCATGATCTCAGAGTCTTCCTTGAATCCTTATCCCATTTATTGGGTTTCCTAGAATCCCCATTTATGGGACATCCATGTATCACCCTTCGGAGGCCTTTGCATGGAATCATAACATAACCTGGTTGGATCCTTGTGTATTGATTGGGGGTACGGGGGAGTAGAAGTAGACATGTGAATAATATCCAAGTAGTGTTGCATCAGAATCATTCCATAGTGTAGCATCAGAATCATCCTATGCCATTTACATGTCTATATTGTACTCTGACTCACTAGCCACTGTTAGTTCTCTATGTATAGTAGATATTTCTATTACAGTTCTCTTCCTGTTTATATACTGCATTTCCTTCAGTACCTGTATCTTACTTTACTGCATGATCATATTTTCTAACCTGCTATGAACTGTTGAGATGTATTGTGCTCGCTCCTGTCCTGACTGGACCTGTTGAAAATATTACAGAGGACGAGGAGGAGGCATGTGTGGATACCTTCTACGGGGCAGCCCTAGACGACACATGTGAGCTGGACTCTCAGGAGGACCCAGCTCTAGCTTAGGACATTACCCCCATTGCCTAGACTAGCTTAGTTAGGCCTTATCTTACTTATGTTATCTTCAGACTGTTTTAGCTAGACTTTATTTCTGTCGTGAGTTTCTGAGTTGTATATATTCTTTCATATTCAGTAGCTGAGACCATGTATTTCTGGATATTACTGAGATGTTATCTTAGACTTTTTGATCACCTGTATTTTCTTGAGTTCTATATCATATCGTGCTCTCTTCTTCCTTAGTTGTGATTGAGTTTATTTACTGCTATGTCACCCCCATTCGGGGAGTATAAACTGCTTAGAATTATATTGTTAGATGTTGTGACCTAGGACAACGTTCTATCGCCGACACTGCGACGTAGGCTGGACGTACCCACGTCTCGTGCCCTTACTCTAGGGTGCGGGTCGTGACACGTTTTTAGTGGTGGCCCTTGCAGGTCTAGACTAGAAGTGTAGTGGTATTCAAACCAGAGTATCACTACAGCCTGCAGTAGGATATAGGACATTAGTTTTCAAGTTACTCAATCACATTAGAAAAAACTCTGTTTATTGCCCTCTACATCCTTATTGTCAGCTGATTCTTTTGAATTTTAACTGTCTGCCTTTGTTATATCTCTTCTTTCTCAGAAATTGATACTCTTGTTGGTCTATCTTCAGGATGGTAGAGACTCGGTCGCAGCATACTATTCATGGGGATGCTATAGAGGGATCTGCTACCTCTCAGCCAGTTCAACAGAGACAGGAGACTGTAGCTCCCGCCACCTCTGTTCGTATTAAGACTCCAGTAGCAGCAGCAGCATGGGGTATGCCTCCACCGGCTCGGAGGCAGGACCCAGTCATCGCAGAGGAGCCTTTCCAGCAGCCGCCGCCTACAGGATACGTGAATGCGGCACAGATGTTCGCATACTTACAGCAGTTCATGGACCGACAGCAGGCCCGACAGGACAGGGGCATGGCGTTGGCCCTTACGACGGTTGCAGCCCGACCAGTGGTTCAGCAGCCGAGGACACCGGGGATAGAGCAGTTCCAGAAGATGAGCCCCAGAGACTTCCTGGGGACAGAGGGGATTCTATATGCTGATGAGTGGATCGAGCATATAGAGGAGATCTTCCGCCTGGCCCGGATACCAGCAGACCTCCGGATTGAGGCAGCAGCTAGCCGGATGCAAGATCTTGCTCGCACCTGGTATCAGTCAGACCACAGGGTGGGGGTAGCTGTGCATACTTGGGAGGAGTTCAAGGGCTTCTTCAAGAAGAAGTTTTTTCCAGATTCAGCGCTTCGAGCCTTGGAGTCGCAGTTCGAGAGCTTGGTTCAGGGGAGCCTGTCAGTGGAGGAGTATGCTGGGGAGTTCGGCCGCCTCAGCAGATTCGTAGAGGGCTTAAGCGAGACGGCGAAGGCCCAGAGGTTCCGGAAGGGTCTGGTCAAGAAGGTCAAGTCCTTGACCAAGGGCAACAGGGATGCCACATTTGAGGAGATCTTGACGGGAGCCTTATTGGCAGAGGATGATCTTGAGCTTAGGCTCAAGAGGGGGCGAGACCCAGTTGGGGGCAGCAGCAGTGGAGGCTATGCCAAGAGGCCCCACTTTCAGCACCAGCAGCCGAGGCAGTTCCAGCCGCAGCCGATCCAGCAGAGGCCAGTTCACCAGCAACAGCAGCCGAGACAGTACCAGCAGGGCCAGAGACAGGTGATCACTTGTGATTACTGCAAGAAGCTCGGGCATGTCGCCAATGAGTGCCGAAAGAGGCTAGGCCAGTGCCTAGTGTGTGGTTCAACAGACCACCAGATGAGGGAGTGCCGCATGGGACGAGTAGCTTAGGGAGCAGCAGTCAGAGCTCCAGCATGCCAGCAGAGGGGACCAGCCATACCGACATAGCAGCAAAGGTTCGTCCAGCACCAGCAGCAGGCCAGGGGAGGCCAGCAGGGGTGAGCTTTCGCCATGGCGATTGGGGATGCAGAGGTGATAGGAGAGCCGATCGCAGGTTCGGTTCTTCTCGACTCCAGACCAGCTTTTGCATTATTCGATTCCGGTGCTTCGCATAGCTTCATATCAGTATCTTTTGCGTTTAAACACGGTATCATAGCTGAATCGTTGCCTAGGACCTACAAAATCACGACCGGGGGTGGCATTATCCTAGTGAGTGATGTTTGTAAGGGTCGGAGTGTAGTTTTGGGAGGCCGTGAGTTGGAGATGAGCCTGCTCGTAATGTCATTGCCGAACTACGATATAGTACTCGGTATAGATTGGTTGAGCAGGCACCACGCCAGCATTGATTGCAGAGGGGGTAGAGTTCTCTTCAGAGCGCCGGGAGAGCCAGAGTTCGAGTACTCTAGACGTCAGGCAGAGCAGAGCAGCGGAGTCTTCTGCGGAGTCTCGGTTGAGGAGCAGGCGATTCCACACCCCTTGATAGCAAAGTATATGGATGTTTTCCCACAGGAGTTGCCTGGATTGTCACCAGATAGAGACATTGAGTTCTCAATAGACTTGGTTCCAGGAGCGGAACCCATCTCTCAGCATGTCTATCGGGTGAACAATAGTGAGTTGGTAGAGCTGAAGAAGCAAGTGGATGAGCTACAGGACAAAGGCTTCATCCGGTCGAGTTTGTCGCCATGGGGTGCACCAGTGTTGTTTGTACCGAAGAAGGATGGGTCAGTACGAATGAGTATTGACTATAGGGCACTCAATAACGTCACGATCAAGAACAGATATCCATTGCCGCGGATCGACGATCTTTTTGACCAGTTGAGCGGAGCTCGGGTATTTTCCAAGATTGATCTGAGGTTGGGATATCACCAGGTAAAGGTAAAGAGGGAGGATATTCCCAAAACCGCTTTCAGGATGCGGTACGGGCAGTTTGAGTTTTGGTTATGTCGTTTGGGCTAACCAATGTACCAGCAGTGTTTATGAACCTAATGAACAAGGTGTTCCACCAGTACCTGGATTATTTTGTGGTGGTGTTCATTGACGACATCTTGGTATATTCCAAGACTGAGGAGGAGCACGAAGAGCATTTGAGGATAGTGCTGGAGATTCTTAGGAAGGAGCAGCTTTATGGGAAGCTCTCCAAGTGCGAGTTCTTCTTAGATCGGGTGGACTTCTTGGGGCATGTGGTGACTGGAGATGGTATCTCAGTTGACCCGAATAAGATCGTAGCAGTTGAGGCATGGACAGCGTCGACTTCAGTTGCAGAGATCAGGAGTTTCCTAGGGCTGGCAGGATATTATCGGAGATTTGTGCAGGATTTCTCCCGGGTTGCAGAGCCGTTGACTCGGTTGACCCGAAAGAATGCTGGGTATGTTTGGTCAAAGGATGCTGAGTGTCTTTGGCTAATCTCTCCTTTTCTCACAACAAGGAGAAAAGCTCTGCTCCTCTCCAGCACCCTGCTGCTCCTGCGCAATCCACTGGGGGTAGTCTTTTGGCTATTCCTCCTCCTCTCCAGAACAAAGAAAAAGGCCCTTTGGTCTTTTCTCAAACTTCCTCGTCTCAAAACTTGGAAGACAACAGAGGGAAACGCTCTTTAGCTAACCCTTCTTTCCAAAACAAAGGAAAAGGCCCTTTGGTCTTTTCTCAGTCTTCCTCGGTTTTTACCGTTGAAGATCAATCTGAATGTGCTCCGGCACCAGTCAGTACAAGGACCCTTTCTCACAAGGATTCTCCTTCTTTCCTTGCCAAAGGGAAGTGTGCTGATCAGAGAGGTATCCTGCCTACTCCGGTAGCAGAATTCCAAGATCTCCCAACCCTCAAGATCTCCCGCTCAAGACAGGGAAAATTGCTGGTGTCTCAGACAAAAACCCCTGGGGGTGGGCTTGCTTATCTAAGAACTTATCTCAACAGGCCAACTTCGGTGAAACATAAACAGCCAATGCCGAAGACCAAACATCATCAGAAGCAAACTTCCAGGATCAAGAATCCGGACACCTATGCCAATTAAATGAGCACTTCCCTGTACACTCAGGGAACGAAACATTTAAAGAGTCGGAACCATGTTCCGAATGTTGAACACATCCCTCAAACTTTTGCTCGTCCTGTTGTTGTTCCCGATCTCCGAGAACACCTCAAGCAAAAATGGGATAATATTTCAACATCCCCAGTACAACCACTTGGACACCATTGCAATCACAAAGTGGTCATCAAGTGTTGTTGTCAGACAACAAGACGATCTGTCTTCGATCGTCTGAACTTTTCTAACTCTGAACCTATGTCGGTCGCAAGTATGCATTCTATCATTGTGGCCCAGCACGCAGTGCCACCCACCGTACCGCCTGCAAATCCTGAAATCATAGCATCGTCGGTGCCTGTTAATGCAGGGCTGGGGGTAACATCTCTTCCAGTACCTCCTGTACAAGTTCAACCTACACCCAGTCAGTCAGGTGCTGGGGGTAGTGCTTATCATGCTGTTCCTCCTCCTAACACCGTGGTTCAACCTGCTCCTTCTACATCAGTGGAAGATGCCAATGAAGCTGTGAAGCTCCT
The DNA here is from genome assembly GCA_029216955.1 of Iris pallida. Classification (NCBI taxonomy): domain Eukaryota; kingdom Viridiplantae; phylum Streptophyta; class Magnoliopsida; order Asparagales; family Iridaceae; genus Iris; species Iris pallida. The sequence goes on along the minus strand of JANAVB010010998.1, from coordinate 3,310,655 downwards.
GCGAACTTTGTTCGAAGCTTTCAAGGAGAAGGACAACTTGCAAAGGTTAGGGATCAAGCAGCCTTACCCAGTTGAATGGAAGGAAGTTCCATTTCCTCCAAAGTACAAGATCCCAACCATCTCGTTGTTTGATGGCAGTACTTCTTCCAGTCAGTTCATTAACCACTTTGAGGTTATGACTGTCCAACTTCAACCAAATGATGCTCTTCTTACCAGTGTATTCGTCGGTTGTTTAGCTGGCGTAGCATACGATTGGTATAGAAGCTTGCCCGATGGTTGTATCACCTCCTTCTCTGACTTAAAGCAAATCTTCTTGGAACGATTTTACGAGGGGATTAATGACATGACTATGTCAGCCCTCAATAAAATCAAACAAAGGCATAATGAAACTGCTGAGAGTTTTATTGAAAGATTCTGCCGGGAAGCTTTGAAAATGCTTCCGGGAACTCCGGCTGCTGTCACCATAGACACCTGCAAGGCAAATTTATTGTCTATCATTAGCATGTGGACGGGGTCTACTCAATTCCAAGATTGGCCATCCTTCATTGTCAATGCTAAAACAGCTGAAGTTAGCGCCGACAAATTCAAGCAGCTAGGGGTACAAATGTCTAACCCCGACCGGGATGAACATCAAACATCAGGTGGTGGCAATCGCCAGAACAACCGCAAACCAAAAGAAACTTTGAACATCAATTTGAACAAGAACAAAGAATCTCTGGCGGTTAACGTAGCTCCCTCTACGTCCACTTCTACTCCTTCAGCACCTCCACCGAGAGAACCTCGTCCTAAAGTAGAATATTCCTTTGACGAGAATGACACAACAAGCATCTTTGATTGCTTAATCAAAAGCAATAAAATCCAACTTCCAGATCCAAAGAAGCCCGATGAAGTCGGTAAGACTGATCATCCCAAGTACTATGTCTATCACAGGTTCATCGGACATCCCACTCGAGCATGTTATATGCTCAAAGGCAAAATTCAGGAGCTGGTTAACGCTGGCGTCGTCACTCTGCAACAAGACGAGAAGACTGTTACCGCAAACATGGTCTCAGTTCAATTCGGTGACTTCCCACCCCAGATGGTGCAATGTGGTGTCATTCCTATCCCCAAAGCTACTCTTGAGATTGAGAATCTCCCTTCTCCATAAAGTGAAGGTCTTGTCCCCTTGTCTCTTGATAATGGCGAGATTATGTGGATTCATCCAGATCTTGCTTCAGAGTTCGAACTTCACTCTTCCTCCAAGAAGAAAGACCGTTACAAGAACAAGACAAAGATTTGCAAAATGGTGTCTTTTGACCCCATAGTTGATGAAGAAATCCTGCTGGGCACCAGATCAGGGAAAGCTTATCTAAAGGATTATCCTGAAGCCCAAGAGAATCCTGCTTCTTCTTCTGAACCTGCTCCAGTGCAGCCTGCTTCTACTGAGGATATTCCTACTGCTTCCTCACCGGTTGTGATACCCATTCCTTCCAAACCGACGGTCGCTGACAAAGGCAAATAGCAAGTCCGCTTCGACAAACCTTTGAAGAAGACATCTCCTTCTGGACTTGAAAAGCCTTACAACTTTGATATTTTAGCTCAGTTGGCCAATACACCGGCTCGGCTGTCAATCTTCGAGCTCTTACGCCTCTCTAAAGAAACTCGGGAAACTCTGAGCGAAGCTCTCATGCAAGCTGAAACCTATTTAGCTCTTCTAAAGAAGCCAAAAGCAGAGCCAGTCTCTTGCCTCCATTGTTATAGCGTATTGGAGTTAATTCCAAACATAACTTTCACACAGGATGACATGTTGATGGAAGACAACAGGCACGACCGTCCCCTCTACTATACAGGATATGTCGACTCGATGAAAGTCGATCGTATTCTGATAGATCCAGGGTCTGCTCTCAGCATTATGCCAAAGACAATGTTGGATGCGCTGAAAATCCCAGTGCATAGTCTCTCCAGTACAATTACCACCATTCTCGGGTTCAATCAGGGAAGGAGTGAGCCTCTGGGCAAGATTCGCCTAAAACTCCAAATAGAAAATCTTCGCACAAAGGTTACCTTCTACATCATTGACAATCATGGTTGTTCCTACAATGCTTTGCTGGAAAGACCATTTCTGCACGAGCATAACATTGTCCCTTCGACTCTCCATCAATGTTTTAAATATGTGGATGACAATGGAGAGGTACAGAAGGAGGTTGCTGATCTCTATCCTTTCAAAGGCGTTGAAGCATATTGCAACGATGCTCGTATGTACAAGGATGAGTTCATGAAGGTTGTCTTGTCTCTGGATACTGAAGAAGAGCAAGAAACAGTGCCTAATGACACCCTTATCATTCCTGTCAAATGGCGTGTTTCTCGTCCTCAATCCTCCAAGCCACTGGCTATTCACTTGCCAGTTCAGAAGCAATCAATTGATGATCAAAATTAAAGGGAGCTCACCTCTTCTGAGCCGCTCGTTATTGACTTACGTCGTAACAAGGACAAAAAGCAGCTCACTTCTTCTGAGCCACTTGTTATAGATCTACCTCATAACAAGGAGAAAAGGGAGCTCACCTCCTCTGAGCCGCTTGTTATCGACCTCCGTCGTAACAAAGCCAATCCTCTTCCACGTTCTTCTTGTCCCCCTCTTGTAATTAACCTGACCAAGCCTGCTAAGGCTAAAGGTTCTGCTGTAAATACAAGTGTACAAATCAATAAAAAAGCATCTACTTTCCAGTATACTGATGTCATTTATCATACTAAATGCTATTTGGATATGTTAGATAGCTTTCAGTCATTTACAATAGGAGTGGTATTATCTCTTCAAACTGAAGTTTCATTTGAACACCCAAAGGATTCATACCGTATTGTTCCCGCTCGTAAGAAAGGCGAGAGTCCAATACTTTTTAGTAAAGGACCGGAACAACAATTTAGCTATACGGATGATAGCAAAGTCAACGACACGGGGCATCTTCAACTCCGTTGTTACAGTCAACAATCAAAAGACATCATCCGAAAGATGGGTTATGACTTTAAGAGCGGCCTCAACTGCGGTAAAGGACGGAGAACTCCTCTCCGTACGGCTGTTCTAAAAGGAAAGTCAGAGATGTACTACAGTAGGACTAAAAGAGGTCTCGGATATGCTTCTTCTCCAGTGTTGTCTCCAGCAGGCTCTGAATCCGATAGTGAAGAACGCTCGAACTTTTCTGATTCCAGATCATGGGATTCTGACACCAGTATCGGTCAAGTCCATCGGCTGACTGTATCTTCTAATATGGTCTCTGTCGAACTTCCAGAAGGATATGATGAGGATATTGAAGAAAATCCTGAAACAGATCCTTAGGCTTAACGAATGGATACCCAGTGGGAACTCCGATTCGAACAAAGGGAACCGCCTACCGAAGATCAATTAGTTCAAATTGATGTAGGAGAGAGCGGGTCACCTCGTCCAATATTTATCAGCAAGAACCTTCCAGAGGCGGATAAACAAGAATTAATTCTTTTGATTAAAGAATACATTGATGTCTTTGCCTGGAGCTATGAAGACATGCCAGGACTGGATCCTAAAGTGGCTACTCACAAATTAAACATCTTGCCGAATGCAAAACCGGTCAAACAACAACAACGGCATTTCAGGCCAGAAATGATGGACGCAATCGACGATAAAGTCAAGAAGCTCATCGCTTGTGGCTTTATTCGAGAAGAACAGCATCCTGATTGGGTAGCTAATGTTGTCCCAGTTCTGAAGAAAATCGGCAAAGTTCGAGTCTGCATCGACTTTCGAGATCTTAATGAAGCATGTCCAAAAGATGAATTTCCTCTCCCTATCACGGACGTCATGATTGACAACACCTGTGGATTTGAAAGAATATCTTTCATAGACGGATTTGAAGAACAGATGGCAACTCTAGAGGGGGGTGAACAGAGTTATATTAATAATAGCCAATAAAAAATTCAACTCTTTCACAATCTAAAATTAATCAGAGTAAATGCGGAAAATAAATAAGGAGCAAGAGAGCATACGCAAACACAGCCGATTTTAACCTAGTTTCCCTCGTGGAGGACTAGTCCAGGCCTGAGAACTCTAGCTCAGGATTAAATCCACTATTTGTGAAATAGTAGTTACACCCCGTGCCTTTACTTCAAAAGAGCACGTCAACTTCTTACAATGGATCGCAGTGGCGATTCTTGGAATTTTTCAAGCTACTTCTTGAACTCTTGCACAAGACTCCTAACTGAGAGATGCTGAGCACTCGAGACTTAGGAAACTTGTGGCTAGTAGATGAAGAAGGGTATGGCTTATATTGAGCTTAGGAGAGAAGAGAAGAGAAGATTGGATGATTAAAAATGAGAGAATTCTTGGCCTATTTAAAGGTTTTTATCATGCAGAATTCGGCCAGAATTCTGGTAGGAATTTTCAAATATTTGGCCGTTGGACAACTAGCAACCAGCAAGCCCTAAAAATTAGGGTACTGATTTTTAGGGAATAGAGTTCGGCCCGAACTCCGTGTGGAGGCAGAGTTCGGCCCGAACTCTGTCTCCAGAGCACAGAATGGGTCCAAGGGTCCAGTGGCTGATTTTGGATGTGGAGCTTTATGGATTTGGATAGGTTATGGGTTGAGTCTCAAGAGCCCAGCATAACTCAGCTTACAATCATTCTAGACTCAAAAAATATAAAAGTAAAAACTCGAAAAACGACTCGCATTTGCAAAAATGAGCTGTCGTCTGGCTTGAACTGGATGTAGTCGTCGTGTGTCGTATTGAATTATCACAAGTATTATTTAGTCAATGTTATCAATATTTGGTTGACTGTGACTTTGTGTCAACAATCTCCCCCATATTGATAATTGACAAAATAATAATTGTATATTCAATATCCATACCTGGACACATGTAACGACATAGCTCCCCCATAATTAGTGCCGAGCTTAAGAATAGCTCCCCCATAAACAATGCTGTGAATCTTGTTGGCCTGTTAATAATATTCTTCCAAAAGCACATATAAACCAACAAACAGAACAGAATATACACATATCTCCCCCTTTTGGCATTTAGCAATATGAGATATATAAAGAATAACTGGCAAACATACCAAAAAGAGAGGAAACTGCATATAAACTAAGATAATAACCAAGAGTCATAATGACATAGAAACTGATAATAGTACTGCCAAAGTCTCAAAAGCACAACTCATAAGAAGTCTACTACAAATCAAGTCCATAAAAGTAACTAAAGCAAAATGCATAAATATAATCTAAGATCCTCAGTAGCAGCATCACAAGTAGTGCATATCCATCATCGAGCATGAGAGGGCCCGACGTCGTCCGAAGCATCAGTAAAGGAGCGACGTGGGTCCACAAAAGCCGCATCCGGATCCATGTAGCGACGAACCCAAGGGTCATCGATACGGAATCCCTCACGACCTGGGTCTCGCTCCATAGGAATGGGCATGGAAGGATGACGAGACATGGAATACCGAATATCATGCAGCGAGTTGCTGATAGCACTCATCTGCAAGGTAGTCCGATAGTCCAGCTGAGTCCATCGATCGTCCTCCAAAGTGAAGCGATCTCGGAGCATGGCCTGAAGAGACTCAAGAGTGGCCGGAGGAGGAGGAGGATCCTGTCCGAGAGGAGGGGCCTCTGGCTCATCATCAAAATGCTCAGACACTACTGGTGAGCCGATGGCCGCCTGAAGCCTCCTTGCCTTAGAGAGAAAGGCAGGGGCAGGTAGGAATGGACACTCATCAAGGGGTACATGGAACGCACGAAAGATCATAGGAAGGTATAATGCATAAACCAAAGATCTTGGCTTCTTCCTACAGTTGATCATCAAATCCATCATTGTGCGTGAAAGGTTAAAGGGAACATGGAAGTAGAGATGGTACAATGCTGAGATCTCAAAATAAGTGATTTCATCGGTAGAACCCGCTTTGGGTAGAATGGTGTTGAAAATGATCCGATGAAGCTCATAGAAATAAGGATTGAGGAATTTTGCCAAAAGCTTACGAGGACGTGTGTTAGGGCTACACAGGTCGTCCTTGAAGCTCTCTAGTAACATCCCTTCGGGAAAGATAAAGGATCTAGCTTCAACAAGCTTTTCCCAAGAATTGGCTCTTGAAGCTCAAGATATTCGGCCAGTTCAAAATCATCAAAGGATATATCACTTCCCGTAACTCGTGAATAACTATGAGTGTCATCATGGGTCAAGTTGCAGTAAAACATTTGAATGGCACTACGATAAATGACCGAATTAGAAGTAACGAGTTCATCAAGACAAAGGTCATGAAATAGTGCATTATATTGTGAGAAAATGGTAAAGTTGATGGGGTGTCCCACAAATACTGGACGTGTTCGAAAATCACTAAACCAATCATTTGAGGCGTCTAGTGATACAAAAATTCGATCGTCGTAAGTGTTTGGATCATTGGGACATGAAGGATTGAACAACAGATGGATTTGTTGTTCAATGGCCGGTGCAACGGGTGGTGCAACGGGTGGCTCAACGCGTGGAGGAGCATTCGACGAGGATGCTCCCTCTGTCCGATGTCTCTTTTCGCGGTTGAACAGACGAGGGGCCATAACACAATAGATAATGAAAGAAATTGAGATATAGAAAAGTAAGGAATTATACCTCAAACTAGTGATGAACTATGGAAGAGAATTGAAAAATAAGCCTTCTCCTTGAGTTTGGGGAAGAATGGAGCACAAAATAAGAGAAAGTAGGGTTAGGGTTTTGATAGAATTGTGTTTGAGAAGGTGGAAAGGTGGTAAGAAGGAAGGAGATGAAAGAGAAGCCGAATATAGGAGAAGGGTTTCTCTTGGTCGGGTCAAATAATGACCATTGGATCAACATTTTGATCAACGGCTGGGGCTGTTCCCGGTTCTGGAACAGTCGGGCCGAATTCGGCCCGAACTCTGCTAGAAGCAGAGTTCGGCCCGAATTCCGGATCCTGGTCGCAGAATGGGAATCGGGCAGAAACAGGAAAAATATTGGTTAAGTAATAGACAAACCAATATAAGATATGAGTATAAAGATAGGAAAGACCCAATTAGTAAACAAAAGAATAATAGAAATTGATTCTGAAGCAGCAATATAAAATTGAAATAATAGTGTTTCAGCATGTGATAAATGAAAATGAACCATATAATAAACAAGGAATTATATCATAATTCAATATTTTGAAGCTGCCATGGGTTAGCTGCAGGGGTCGGATCCCAGCTAGCGGTAGTCCTGAGGACTAGTGCACCGTGTCGCTTAGGCTTTTACGCCTTATTGTCAGAAGGACCCTTTCGGCTTGTACCCATAGCAAGTTCATCATAATATAATCAAGATATACTCGATATTTACGCAGGTTTATCTTAATTTACAATAGCTTCATCTAAGATTCCAAGTTCACGACAAAGAAAATTGAAGCGCTCTTCGGATAATGGTTTTGTGAAGAAGTCTGCTAACTGATGATCAGTGTCAATAAATTCTAAGTTAATCATGCCATTTTGCTGATGATCACGTAAAAAGTGGTGACGAATTTCAATGTGCTTCGTGCGTGAGTGACAAATGGGGTTCTTAGTCAAATTTATAGCACTAGTGTTGTCACAAAAGATTAGAATATGCATGAAAGATAAATTATAGTCATCAAGGGTTTGCTTCATCCACAGAATTTGTGCACAACTACGCCCAGCTATGATGTATTCAGCTTCTGTTGTGGATAGTACGACAAAATTATGCTTCTTGCTAAACCAAGAGACTAAAGCTTTTCCTAATAAATAACACGTACCGCTCGTACTTTTACGGTCGACCTTACATCTGGCGAAGTCAACATCAGAGTAACCAATGAGGTGTTGACTTGGGATACCATAGGCCTACTGTAACCGTACCCTTAAGGTATCGAAAGATACACTTAACCGCGGTCATGTGTGATTCCTTAGGATTTGCTTGATATCTAGCACACAGGCAAACGCTAAACATAATATCAGGGCGACTTGCAGTAAGATAAAGTAGACTGCCTATCATACCTCGATACTTACGTTGATCTACGGGTTTGCCACTATCATCTGGTTCAAGTTTGGTTGAAGTAGCCATAGGAGTGCTGATTGGTTTGACGTTGTCAAGGTCGAATTTCTTCAGCATGTCCTTTGTATACTTCGACTAACAGATGAAGGTTCCATTTGACATTTGTTTGACTTGCAGCCCAAGGAAGTAGTTGAGCTCCCCCATCATGCTCATCTCAAACTTGGTCTGCATACACTTGGCAAAATCTTGACAAAGAGTTTCATCAGTGGAACCAAATATAATATCATCTACATATATTTGTACTAGAAGAATAGTGTCTTTGAAAGATTTTATGAAAAGTGTAGTGTCAATTTTCCCTTTTGAAAAACCTTTCTTAAGCAGAAAATTACTTAGCCGTTCATACCAAGCTCTAGGGGCTTGTTTGAGGCCATACAGCGCTTTCTTTAGCTTGAACACGTGGTCGGGAAATTTGTGATTTTCAAAGCCAGGGGGTTGTTTTACATAAACTTCCTCCTTAATAAAACCATTCAAGAAAGCACTTTTAACATCCATTTGAAATAATTTGAAAATTTAAAAATTTGCAAATGCACAAAGCATCCGAATGGATTCTAATCTAGCAACAGGAGCATACGTCTCATCGTAGTCGATACCTTCCTTTTGGTTGTATCCTTGGGCTACTAGACGAGCTTTGTTGCGTGTGACTGAACCATCTTCATTCATTTTGTTTCTAAAAACCTATTTAGTACCAATAATCGAGTGATTAGCTGGTCTAGGAACAAGTTTCCATACTTGGCTCCTCTCGAATTGGTTGAGTTCCTCTTGCATAGCAGAAATCCAAAATTCATCATTGAAAGCTTCTAAAATGTTTTTAGGCTCAATTTGTGAAATAAAGGCAGTGCTAGCAATAGAGTCTCTTAATGATGATCTAGTAGTTACTCCACGTGAAACCTCATCGATTACCAAATTTTTTGGATGTGATGGCTTGAAAGAGAATTTCTTAGGCAAGCTTTCCAGAGAATTTGTTTCGGTTGTGGTGTTCATTGGAGTAGACGTTGATGCATCAATATCATCATCAAGAGTAGCTGCTGCACTATTATATTCATCAAAAGTCACATTTTTGGACTCTTTCACAATTAATGAGCGTTTGTTAAAAACTCTATATCCCTTACTCTTGGCAGCATAGCCAAGGAAAATACCATCGTCAGCTTTGGCATCAAATTTGCCTAAGTTGTCTTTGGTGTTAAGGATAAAACATCTACAGCCAAAAACTCTAAAATAAAAAATATTTGGGGTTCTCCCAAACCAAAGCTCATAGGGTGTTTTTTTCGTAATAGGACGAATAAGTACCCTATTTAAAATATGGCATGTTGTACTGACAGCTTCAGCCCAAAAATATTTCGAAAGTGAAAATTTGTTCAACATGACTCTAGTCATATCGCCAAGAGTCCTATTCTTCCGCTCCACAACACCATTTTATTGAGGAGTTCTTGGACAAGAAAACTCATGATCAAAACCATTGGAATCACAAAACTTTTCAAAATCAGAATTTTCGAACTCGCCTCCATGATCACTTCGGATTCGAGTAATCATGTAGCCTTTTTCGTTTTGAACCTTCTTGACAAAAATCTTGAAAACCGAAATAGCATCACTTTTATAAGTAAGAAAGAAAATCCAAGTAAATCTTGAAAAGTCATCAACAATAACAAATGCATAGAGTTTTCCACCAAGACTGGCTACTCTACTAGGGCCAAATAAATCCATATGGAGTAGTTGCAGGGGTCTAGTAGTGCTTACAGAGTTTATGGAATGAAAAGATGACTTGGTTGCCTTATTCAACTCACATTCGGCACATACGGTGTCCTTTTTGAATGTGATGTCGGGCAAGCCTCTAACTAGCTTCTTGGTCGATAGCCTGGATATAGTATCCATGTTGGCATGACCAAGACGCTGGTGCCATAGTAACCGTTCATCTTTATGAGCATATAGGCATCTACCTGTATTGTTAGTATCTATAGACAAATAGAAAATATAAATATTGTCCTCTCTTACCCCTTCAAAAGTAATGTCTCCTGTTGACCTATCATAAATAAGGCATTTATTTTGTCCAAAGTTAATGTCATAACCATGGTCAGCAAGATAACTGATGCTGAGCAGGTTATGCTTTAACTCGGTCACTAGGCAGACATCCTTTATTACAGGAGAGGGGGGATAACCAATAATACCATTAACTATAATATAACCTTTTAGGTTATTGCCGAAGGATACATATCCTTCTCTCTTCATCGATAGTGATGCGAAAAGATTTGCGTCTCCCGTCATATGTCACGAGCATCCACTATCGAGAATCCACTTACTCTTAGTTGAGGAGAGAAGGTCCACCTACATCAAGAATAGATGTGACCTTTGGTACCCAAGTTCTTGAGGGTCCTGAAGAGTTAGTTTTTGGAAACCATGCATATATCTTTCTATCTACTAATCTTCTAATTCTATATTGTGGTGAAATGTGTCCATGTAAACCATAATAAGTACATATAGTATTCCTATTTACATTAGGAGCATGCTGATGATGTCTATAAGCAGAATAATGAGGAGAAGTGTGATGATATGTAGATTCAGCATGGTGATGATGACTATATGGAGTGGCATGGTGATATTATCTATATGGTATGGCATGATGATATTGTCTATATGGCATGGCATGATGATATTTATATGTAGAGTGATGTTGATTGTGTCTTTGTGCAACATGGTGATGATTGTAAGCATGATGTTTTTGTGACATATGATGATTATTTCTACGTGCATGTGGTTTGTGTCCTTTGTGAAAGTGTGTGTACACATAAGCATGATTGTGAGCAGCATGAGGATGACGTGGTTGACTAGTATGAGTGGTGTCATGCTTTGTGTGTGTCTCATGTGATTGGGTTTGAGATTGAGCAACCTGTTTTCCCAATTTAGTCTCTAGTTTCTTAGAGACAACTTGCAATTCAGTAATCTTAGCATTCAAACCACGCATCTTGGTAATAGCAATCTTGTGTCTGCTCTTTTCTTCTGCAAGCTCCGTGTTGAGTGTTGTAATTTCTTGTGTTTGTTGTTCAATGCGTGCTTCGGCATCATGTAAGCTTATTTTAAGCTTAGATACCTCATCAGTGACATCCGTGGGTGAAGTGTCTCTAATGTTATCAAGTAATAGAGAAAGTCTTTGTATTTCGACTTCATGACTTTTGATTTTGTCCTTGGCATATTTGTATTTACCAATGACCTTTTTGTGATCACTAAGTAAATCAGTAAAAGCATCGCCAAGTTTATCAAAAGTGAAGTCGTCAAGAGTTTCGTTTGATACCTTGTCGGACGTCGCCATTAGACACACATTAGCCGTATCTTGAGGAGAGTTCTTTTCTTCCTCGGAGTCACTAGCTTCGCTTTCATGCCAAATGCTTGTGTTGGCATATTTCTTTGAGGAGGTCTTCTTGTATGGCTTCTCATAGCGGTTGCTCTTCTTCAAGAATGGACAGTCTTTTCGGACGTGTCCAGTCTTCTTGCAACCGTAGCAGGTTGGCTCTTCTTCTCCATCTTCTTGTGGTTCCTTCTTTCTTTGATTGAAGCGAAGGAATCTCTTGAAGTTGCGAACTATGAGGGCTTGATCATCATCTTCTGAGTTGTCGTCATCTGTCTCTTCGGGTTCAGCCCTCCGTCGGTGAGCTTTGAGAGCGATCTCCTTAGCCTTAGGAGCAGGCTCTTCGAAGTCCTTGAGGTCAAGCTCATGAGTCATTAGCTTTCCCATCAAGGTCTCCATAGACATGGTTGTGAGATCATTTCCTTCTATGATGGCTGTCACCTTAGGGTTCCAAATTTTTGGTACCCTCCTAAGTAGCTTGCGAATCTTCTCGTGATTTGAATATTGCTTCCCAAGCGAAGACAGGGGGTTGATGATGTCGAGGAATCTTGTGAACATTTGCGTGATCGTCTCGTTTGGCTTCATCTTGAAAGTCTCGTATTCTTGAGTGAGACGGCTTATCTTTGATTCCTTGACTTGGGTGGTTCCTTCATGCGTCACTTCTAGAAGTTTCCATACTTCGTGAGATGTGGTGCATGTAGATACTCTGTTGAACTCATTCCTGTCTATAGCACAAAATAAAGCATTAATAGCTCTCGCGTCTAGACTTGCCTGTTTCTTCTCCTCGTCAGAATATTTGTCATGTGATTTTTCAACAAGATCACCATTAACAACTATCCTGGCGGGCTTTTTGTAACCGTCAGTGACGATAGTCCACAGGTCAAAGTCTAGCGACTTGAGATAAAAACTCATCCTTGTTTTCCAATACGTGTAGTTAGTTCCATCAAATAGGGGAGGCCTATGAGTGGACTGTCCTTTACCATGATTGGAAATCAAGGATTGTGTGGTTGCCATGGATCAGCTCTAGGATGTAAGTCCTTGTAAAGAGAACAGAGCTCTGATACCAATTGAAGAACAGATGGCAACTCTAGAGGGGGGTGAATAGAGTTATATTAATAATAGCCAATAAAAAATTCAACTCTTTCACAATCTAAAATTAATCAGAGTAAATGCGGAAAATAAATAAGGAGCAAGAGAGCATACGTAAACACAGCCAATTTTAACCTGGTTTCCCTCGTGGAGGACTAGTCCAGGCCTGAGAACTCTAGCTCAGGATTAAATCTACTATTTTTGAAATAGTAGTTACACCTCGTGCCTTTACTTCAGAAGAGCACGTCAACTTCTTACAATGGATCGCAGTGGCGATGCTTGGAATTTTCCAAGCTACTTCTTGAACTCTTGCACAAGACTCATAACTGAGAGATGCTGAGCACTCGAGACTTAGGAAACTTGTGACTAGTAGATGAAGAAGGGTATGGCTTATATTGAGCTTAGGAGAGAAGAGAAGAGAAGATTGGATGATTGAAAATGAGAGAATTCTGGGCCTATTTATAGGTTTTTATCAGGCAGAATTCGGCCAGAATTCTGGTAAAAATTTTCAAATATTTGGCTGTTGGACAACTAGCAACCAGCAAGCCCTAAAAATTAGGGTACTGATTTTTAGGGGACAGAGTTCGACCCGAACTCTGTGTGGAGGCAAAGTTCGGCTCGAACTCTGTCTCCAGAGCACAGAATGGGTCCATGGGTCCAGTGGCTGATTTTGGATGTGGAGCTTTATGGATTTGGATAGGTTATGGGTTGAGTCTCAAGAGCCCAGCATAACTCAGCTTAGAATCATTCTAGACTCAAAAAATATAAAAGTACAAACTCAAAAAATGACTCACATTTGCAAAAATGAGCTGTCGTCTGGCTTGAACTGGATGTAGTCGTCGTGTGTCGTATTGAATTATCACAAGTATTATTTAGTCAATGTTATCAATATTTGGTTGAATGTGACTTTGTGTCAACAGGATTCTCCGGATACAATCAGATTCGGATGAATCCTGAAGATGAAAAGCATACTTCTTTCCGCACTCCTCGTGGAGTCTACGGCAATACTGTGATGTCGTTTGGTTTCAAAAACGCTGGTGCAACATACCAACGAGCCATGAGTACCATCTTTCGAGATTATTTGTGTAAGACTGTCGAATGCTATGTTGACGATATTGCTGTCAAAAGTCGTCTAAAGGAAGATCACATCCAAGACTTGAGAACTATCTTCAATCTCATGCGCCAACATTAACTCAAAATGAATCCCACCAAGTCATTCTTGGGTGTCTCTAGTGGTAAATTTCTTGGCTTTGTCATTACCTCTAAGGGTATACACGTGGATCCCGAGAAGATCAAAGCCATTCAAGAGATGCGTCCTCCACGCAACCTAAAAGAGCTACGGGGATTTCAAGGTCGACTTGCGTACATCAGGAGATTTATTTCGAATCTGTCGGGACGCTGCAGACCATTCACTCAACTCATGAAGAAGGGTATATCTTTCGTTTGGACTGAAGAATGTCAACGAGAATTTGACGATATCAAGCGGTATCTCATGAATCCACCAGTCTTGGTGCCACCGATCTCAGGCATACCATTCTTAATGTATGTCCGTGCTATGGACCATTCATTGGGTGCTTTACTTGCCCAAAAGAACAAAGAAGGTCATGAACAAGCTATCTATTATCTCAGTCGTACTATGATTGGTGCTGAACACCGTTATAGTCCTGTCGAAAAAGAATGCCTAGCTCTCATGTTTGCTGTTCAAAAGACTCGGCATTATATCATTGGCCAAACTATTCATGTCATATCCCGAGTTAATCCTCTTCGGGTACTCATGAAGAAGCCTAGCACACTCAATTCTCGACTGGCTACATGGGCCATTCTGCAAGCCCAATATGACATGGTATATGTTCCTCAAAAATCTGTCAAAGGTCAAGCACTGGCAGATTTCTTAGCAGCTCATCCTGTTCCAGAAATATCCAAACTCTACGATAAAATTCCAGACGAGACTTTAGAATCTAATGCAGTCTCCGAAGAATTTCCTACTTGGCGCCTATTCTTTGACGGTGCATCCAGAATTGGACCCAATGGTGCCATCGTCGCAGGAGTTGGAGTTGTCCTTGTTTCTCCGGACGGGTCAGCTATCCAAAGAGCATACTCCCTAGATGAGCCTTGCTCTAACAATGTAGCAGAGTACAATGCTCTACTCATTGGCCTCCAATTAGCCAAACAACTTGACGTCGAGTATCTTGAAGTCTATGGCGATTCCAAGTTGGTTGTTAATCAAGTTAGAGGGACCTATGAAGTTTGCCATCAAGATCTAGTGCCTTACTTTGAAGCGGCAATCAACATGGCTACATCATTCAAAGCCTTCTTCATCGAATATGTACGCCGAGCTTGCAATACTGAGGCAGATGCTTTGGCTAATCTTGCAGCAGTCTTAGCTATTCCTATCAAAAGACAACAGGTGGTAGTCATCTCTAATCGGGAATTGTTCTGCATCGAAAATAATTGTAATATTGAATTCAGTAATTTTACTGAAGCCAATGTTATCAGTGAAGATTGGAGAGCTCCCTTCATCGACTTCGTAGTTCATGACATACTCCCTGAAGATCCCAAAGAAGCTACGAGTATTCGTCGAAGGTCTCTACGATTTTACTACAATCAGACCACTAAGACTCTCTATCGACGAACTTATGACGGCTTACTCTTGCGCTGTCTTGCTGGTGATGAAGCAAAACAAGTACTGCGTGAGGCTCACGACGGTGTCTGGGAGCACATCAACCCGGTCCTAAGCTACAGGATCGTATCCGACGCATGGGTTACTACTGGCCCTCTATGGTATCTGATGCCATCGATTATGCAAGGAAATATCGAGCTTGTCAAATCCACGCAGATTTTATTCATCAACCTTCAGAATTTTTATATCCGACGGCTGCATCCTGGCCTTTTGAAGCTTGGGGCATGGACATTATAGGTCCTATCAATCCTCCTTCTTCTAGAGGACATCGGTTCATACTGGCAATAACCGACTATTTCTCCAAATGGGCTAAAGCTATACCTCTGGATGAAGTTAAGACCAGCAGTGTCATCAACTTCGTCAAACACCATGTCATCTATCGATTTGGTGTACCTCGACGAATCATCCATGACAATGGACCACAATTCATCAGCCAGAAGTTTACGAGATTCTGTGATGATCAAAGGATTGACAACGTTGCCTCGACAGCCTACAATTCTGCCGCTAATGGCTTAGCTGAAGCTTTCAACAAAACTATCATCAAGCTCCTTAAGAAGTTTGTGTCTACTAACAAATGAAACTGGAGTGAAAAGCTTGGTGAATGTCTTTGGGCCTATCGAACTACGGTCCGCAATCCCACAGGCTTTACACCTTTCTCTTTGGTGTATGGTTGTGAAGCAGTTCTTCCTCTGGAACTTCAAATTCCTTCTTTAAGGATCGCCATTGCTAATGAACTTACTACAGAGAATAATGATCTTCTTCGACTTCAAGAGTTAGAAGCACTCGATGAAAAGCGGCTATTGGCTCAACAACATATTGAGTTGTATCAAGCCCGCATATTGAAGACTTTTAATCGCAAAGTTAAAGTCAGAGTCTTTCAGCAAGGAGAACTTGTTCTAACAGTAAGACGTCCCATGACTATGACTCACTCGATCAAAGGTAAGTTCGATGCAAAGTAGGAAGGACCTTACGTTGTCAGCAAAGTCTTTTCAAATGGAGCTTATCAACTTTCAGAGTTGGATGGTCGAGTTACAATGATGCCTATCAATGGCAAATTCCTCAAGAAATATTATGTATAAATGTAACAGAGATTTTATGTAAATAAGATCAGACAGTTCATAAATAAAGTTTAAATTTTATTTCATCATAAATGATGTTACATGATATCAAGAAATGTCGCTATCATCCTTCTCAACATTGGACGCGGACCACTGCCATCCTTATCAAAGACATAATCAGCAAAAGAGTCGAGAACATCCTTGCTCGAGCCTATCAGGAACTTGCAAGCAGCCATCCTCATAGCCTCCTCCTCTTCAGTCTTTCCTGGTTCAAGCAAGAAGTCCAGGATATCCCGCGGTGGGTTGGGTGCATACGAACCTTCGCCTACTTCTGCTTGCTTTGGATGAATTGGATCGGCAGTACGTTCTTCAGAGCCCGCTCCAACTTTTAGGGTGACTTCAGCCTTCTTGGATGCATCTCCGGACGACATCTTTATGTTGAAAAGTGAAAATGATCATTCCTTCCAGATTTCTGTTCTATTTATAGACAAAAATTCTCAAAATAACGAAACAACACATTCATTCGACGGTTCATCCGTTCGTTATCATCATCTGACGGTTCACCCGTTCACATTCATTTGACGGTTCATCCGTTCATTATTATCATCTGACGGTTCGTCCGTTCATATTCACCTGACGGTTTACCCGTTCACATTCATCTGATGGTTCGTCCGTTCATTTCACTATCACATTCATCCGACGGTTCGTCCGTTCATTACATTCATCCGATGGTTAGTCCGTTCATTACATTCATCCGACGGTTTGTCCGTTTATTACGTTCACCCGACGGTTTGTCCGTTCATTACATTCATACAACGGTTCATCCGTTCATTACATTCATCTGACGGTTCACCCGTTCATTCAATTCATTTGACGGTCCATTCGTTCATCTTGACGATTCATTTCGTTCATTTATTTCATTCACACCTTTTTCGTTTATTATCCATATCAGCAACTTGTCGTCTTCGATTAAGTTGTCTATTTTGAAATAATAATATTCGACAAATTATATTCTGTCACGTCCACATTACCTCTGAGCAGATATAATGAATATAATTATTTTCTACAAAATCATCGAGAAATATATCATGTCCTGCACCTCTGAATATATTTTCTATCGCTATTATTTATATCTGAATAAGATATGCAAGAAATAATAGAGCCACAACAAAAATGTCTTTTATTGATCAAAATTTAAGACATTACATGCATAGCATAAAGAAAGACAAGAAGATACAAGATGTTCTTTCTACTGAGACGGAGGCATCATCAGATTAGCAATCTGTTGTTTCAGAATCTGCAACCGTTCTTCGCGAGATGCCATCACTCTCCTCCTGGCCTCTTCTATCCCAGATTTTTCATTAAAAGTAGGCATGGTTACCATTCGGCGAGTGATTTCAGCATCATGAGCTGCTACATACTCGTCTCTTTCCTGAGTTAGAGCACCAATTTGTTGGACTGCAGTCTGATGCTCGGTAACTTCATTTTCCAGTTCCTCTTGGAGACGAGCAATCTCCACTCTCAGCTCAGCAATCCTTCTCTCTTTTCTCTCAGCAGTTGAGATCATCGATTCCAACTTGGAATTATACTCAGCAGATTTAGTAGAATAGGCATCCAAGAGATTCTGGAAGTTCACTCTTTCAACTGCAGCTGCCTGAGCCATCTGTTCAAACTCTGCTTGTACTAAAGGTTCTACTTCCCCCTTATTGAGCTCTTTATAGTTCTTTATTGAAGCTTCCAGCTCATTTAATATGTGGTCAAGGAAAGTAGCCTGGGGCTCGTCACCTTGCTCCCGGATGGCCTTTACTAAGAAAGAGGTCGGACCTCTAACCATATAAAAATCAGCGTCTTCTTTGTCCATCATTCTATTGATCAAAGGCCCCAAGGACTCGAAGAAGCATTTGGTGAATGAATGGATGACAAGCTGATTAATCGCCAGAGCACCAGGAGTCGCAGCAACTCATGTTGATGACGAGGCAGCAAGACGTTCAGTTTTTCGAACAGTAGGCTCTTTGAATAAGGGAACTAGAGTGGAGCTAGTTGCTCCTCCTGGTTGTTCCTCTGCAAAATTAAATATTGTCATTTTGCCTGTCATTTGCTATTGTCAAAGAGAATCAAAAGTGAAAACAGTCTCACCATGGTTCGATCCAGCAACAGGCCTATCATCTGTTGGAACAGATTCTAGCTGAGCTGAAGTAGCTTCAGACACTATCGCCTGACTACTTCCTGCTTCGGAGCCACAGGATAAATGGCGACTGCTACTAGCAATTGTCGTCACCAGTACTATGTCCATGCATGCTGGAGGAGCAGGAGAAGATCCGGGTTCTGTATGGATAAGAATAAAGATGTTAGCTATCAAGCTATTTATTAAAAGAAGATCGCTAATTTCATTACAATACCTTCGGGAGCAGCAACTGGAGTTTCCTCCAAATTCACTTCTTCATCAGCAATCTTCTCTGGAGATATCGGCACCTCAGCCTCCTTTTCAGGAGTCGGAGTGTCATCAATAGCTCGAGGAGATGTCTGGATCTCAACATCTTCTTCCGGATTTTGTGCCTCATCAACAGTTTCTGATGAGGTGCTCTCCTCGTTCTCGCTGTCCTCGGGAGCCTCTTTACTAGTAGCAACAGCGGCATGATCAGTTTCTTCTTGATAACTGAAGTCACAGTCATATAAAGCTTCGATCATCAAACGATCCTCTTCCTCGAGGGTTGCTCCCGGTGTAGCAGGAGGTTGAGAAGTGTCCATCATCGGTAAAGGGGATGGCAAAGTTTCATGCTCTGTCTCAATAACATTTTCTCTAGGCTCTACGGCCTCATTTCTCTCTTCATTCTGTTCGATCTCTTCTCTCCGTTCTGGACTAGAAGTTTTATGCCCAGACTCAGAAACAGGGATAGGAGATGGTAGGGTGGTTCCAACCGTGGCATTTATCACTACTGAAGATAAAATTTGCCTCGGAGGAGAAACTGTTATCTTCTGTCTTCTATGAGCCAGCTTCTTCCTTCTATCTAGAGGCCTCTCAGGGCTCTCTATGTTTACTACATCGACTTGTTTTTGAACGGAAGTCGATGTAGCGGCTTCATCTCGAGTGGACTCAGCCAATTATCTGGATTGCGATCTGGTGGTAACCTTCTCTGAAGAATGTTTGAAGATCAATTTCTTCTTTATAGCAGGAGAAGAAGGCTCTTCTCTTCTTCTCTTCTTCTCCTTAACTGGAGACTGAACAACCTTCAGAGAGATTCTTAAAGGCTGGTTAACTTCCTCAGGGAAATTAAATTCCCTGGAAGCTTCTAAGGGATCGTCCATTGGCTCATGTTCTTCATCGTTATTTGGAGCCAATGTGTCAGTTGCTTTTTTCTTCAGACGATTTGCTGTTGCAAAACTATCAACAAGGCTATAGTTTTCAGCAAATATATTTACAGCTGTATAAAACTGTGAATAAGTATACAGCATTCTTGGACCAGTATCAATTCTATTGGGCATCGAGAACACAGTCTTTGTGTCTCGAGCATTATAGTAAGCCCAGGCCCGAGCACCATCGATCAAATAACCCTTTTCTTGTAGGCACGTGATGGCGTTACCTACATGAAACTGGTCATATCCAAACTGACAAGCGAAGCGGCTCGGCAGATAAGGTTCAAGAAAGCATTCTTCTTCAAATCTATATACTAGATGGGATGGCCTGATTGTCTTCAGCCATTCAAAAGATACCCGACCTATTGGTTGCCTCCCCAGGTCGATCAGATTTGCTGCCATGTGCTCATAGCCGGTTGGAGGGGGAGTACAAAGAAAATTCCATCCTTTGCCGAGGTTCAGAGTTCTTCTGCAGTCCCTCAAACTAGTATATATCCATCTGCTCTGTGAGAATCTGCGTAGAAAACTGCCACCAACTGCTCCCATGGCAGGATTCATCAATGATGGATGATGCAAGAGCAACCATCCGAATAAATAAGTGTAAGGTAACTCCAATCTGGGGAAGTTCACCTTATCACCCTTGTACTTGATCATAAGATCAACATATAGACGAAGACCCGCGTTTATACTGCAGGTCATCGCTGAAAGTAAGTCCATCCGGTAGCCGAAGACTAACCGGACAGCTGCAAAAAGAACACCGCGATGAAAGCGGTCTACAGCACTGGCTCCAGGCACAACGAATCGACGTAGCCAGTACGTCAAGAATCCTGCTAGCTGGGCTTGTTTGGACATGGACCTGTAGCCCATTCTTATGAAGCTCTCCACGAATTCTCCAGCCTTAAGAGGAGGATATTGATGTTCATCCTCAACTCTGATATCCATCCTCTTATTTTCCTCCATCAGCTTTAGCACTTCACTATTACTGAGGGATTGGAAGAAATCAGGATTGCAAGAGTCATGATCTTTTGTCTTTTTCTCAATAATGTGGTTAAGAAAAAGATAAGTCAACCATTTAGACGAATAGCACGTGCCAGAAGAGCCACTTTGGTAATACAACGAGCATATGTTATAATGGCATAAAAGCTCATCAAATACTTCTACCATCTTTGGGTTCTCTCGACGAAGTCTATCTAATTTATCATTAGTCGGGACGCACTCCTCATAAGGCAAATCACCCATTGGTAAATATGAGATGTACTTCATCTCATGTAGAGCCAAGCCCATCTCTCCAAGGGGCGTCATAAATGTCCCTGTCCGGTAGTTGTACCTCTCTGCCAGAGCCAAGAACAGATGAGGATTTGGAAAGAAGCCGTATACAGTGGCGTGTACCGCATGATACAGCTCAATTTCTCTGAGTTTATCTTCAAACTGGACCAGTATCCAGTTAGCTATACAGCTCCATCTTTTGATGTCTGGGTTCACCAGATCTGTCAACCGGATGTCTTGATCCGGATATTTTCCCTCTGCTTTGTCATATTCATTGGCAAAAATTGGTGTCCTTACCGGTAGTAGCAAAGACGAGTTCTCTGGGAGAATGCAGCCTGGTTTCAATCCCCTCAACAAAGTGCTGTGACGTTCGGAAGAACTGTAGAACATGTCCCGGTTGTTCGGACCTTTCTTAACACAGATCCTTCCGGTCCGTGCCTGTTGCAAAGGAGTGATGTCCCATTCCATTCTCCTTGGATGGCTCGCATGAGCATACCTTGCCAGAGGAAGACATCTTGCTAGGTCTGGTAATTTGATCAATTTCTCCTTCCATTGAAATGTTCTCGATTCAACTCTAGGTCGTGGTTGAGAACTTTTATCAATAGCATCTCCGAAGAGGAACATAGGCTTCCTATGGATGACAGCGTCAACTGATTGCAAAGGCTGTTCGTTTATCAGACTTAGCAGAGTCTCGTTATTCTGTGCTATCAAAATAGTCTGACGAGAAGACGGAAGGGCATATTATGGAAAGTTAACATAAGATAAGTCTTCTTTGAAATTTGGTTCAGCTAAAGTTCCAACAAAAGTTTCGTATTCAGGATCTTCTCTGGTGTCAACTGCATCAAATAGAAAAATCACAAATCAGTACAAATCAAAGTCAAAAATTTTGTCATCGGACTGCGCAACCATCATATTGCGCAACCATCAGATTGTGTAACCATCAGATTGTGCAACAATCAGACTGCGCAACCGTCAGATTGCGCTGATAAAGCTTGCACAAATCAGCCGATTGCGCTGACTTTTGCCAGCATAATTCAACCGATTGTGCAAGAAGATATTCTTCATAAAAATAAAGAATAACTAGTTCGTGCAACCAAAACCCTAAAGAGGGTGGCGCAGTATGATCACATCTCTAAAAAGAGATGGATTTTGAAGATCAATGAAGTCGAAGAACCCTAAAGAGAGTTTTTCGATTGAGTCATATACCTAGCAAAGCGGGATGCACAGTCTCATGTCGAGAAGGACGGGGCACAACCCTAGCCGAAGACTCGGCGGGGGCCTTGCCTTTGGCAGCGGCGGAGGATCGCTTGGGGCCATGGAGATCGATGAGGAGAATCGGGAAAGCTCAAGAAGTTTCTCTTTTGAAAATTCGAAAGCAAGTAAAGAATGACAGTGAGAGAAAGGAGAACTATTTATAGTTTTTCAAAGGAGAACGGCCGCCATAAATTGTACAGAAAAAGTAGGAGTCGATTCATCCGATTGCGCAAACAGCTCATGCGCAACTTGAATTAAAATTCAAAATTCAAAGTATTTCGAAATTTTGAATAAATTCAACTTTTGAAAACTTTGAAGGAGGTCTTGTAGGTCCTAAAAAATTAAGTTGCACCCATCAACAAAATCATGAAAATCAAGAAATACAACTTTCAAATGAACTGCGCAGACATCAGATTGCGCATCATTTAGATTGTGCACACTAGATTGCGCACACTTTCAACTGCGCAAGCTGACGTGGCCATATCATCATTATCTGACACAATCAAATCTTCTGACAGCTGACAGCACGAAGAACGAGGAAACTGTTCGTTTATTGTACCGTACGGCGTTCGAGGACAGCTGTACATGCAGCACAATCCAGTACCTGCGCAATCCAGTCCAGCGCAATCCATCTCAGCCCAATCCAAAGTCAGCACAATCCAGGTTGCGCATTTCATCATGACAACTGACAAAAGTACACGTAGCATTCATGCCATCAATTGCTCGTTACGTGGCAACCGTCTTTACACGATCATGCGCATTTCAATAAAATGATGCCATGTGTCCAAGACAGTTGGCCTACGACCAGACAACTGCCTGCGCAATCTGATACTGTACAATCCAGTTCCTGCGCAATCCAACTTGCGCCATTCAGAATAACTAAAAATTAGTTATTTTCAGAACTCTATAAATAGAGTTTCAAGTCTTCATTCAAGGGGATCAGACATAAAAGTTCAGAAATATCAGAGAGTTCAGGAGTTCTTGCCCAAGTGCTGCTGCATTCTTCCGAGGCTTTTGCCTTCAACTTCAGAGGCTACCGTCTTCAAAGTTCACATCGTCCAAGGGATAAAGCAATCGTCTTCTAGATTGGATTCCTATAGTTGTACTTTCCCAGAATTCTCGTAATCTTTACAAAGTTTGTATCAATAAAGTTTCATACTTTTGTTTTTGCAAACATGAGGTATACTTTCTATCCTTCTCATCAGTTGGATTTCGCCTTTCAATTTCGAGGACGAAATTATTTTAAGGAGGGTAGATTTGTCTCTACCACATTCTAGTTTGAGGGTATTTTTGTCATTTTTGGGGTTATTTAAATTTATTTGAATTTATTTGAATTTATGGGAATTTTTAGGATTTATTTTGGAATTGTTTGAATGAAGGTTGACTAGGTTGACTTTGACTAGCTTTGACTTGGTAAGCTAACCCTAGTTGAGTTGGACTTGGTTAAATTATGAGACCCTAGGTTAATTTAAGTTAACCATATTCTAGTTATTAGAATCAATAAGGAAATAAAGATTAGAATAGAAAGCTTTGGTCACAAGTCATGACTTGTGATTTGAACCATTGATTAATGACTAAGCCAAATCCATTAGCCATTAGCCCTAACCTAACCCTAATCCACTAGTGGCCGACCAACCTAGCATTGGGAATCCCCTATAAATATTCTCCTCCATTTAGGTCTAGCCTCCTTAGGAAAGAACAAGTTTAGAAAGAGGTGAGTCTCCATCTTCATAAATTTCTAGAAAATCTATTTTAACTCCTTTTTAATCCAAACAAATTACAATAGGTTTTAAATTAAGTTTTCTTGCTGTTGTTATATTTATTTCTCAGTTTCATAGCAATTTGGTGGAGTTTGGGGAGCAAGAAGACACTCCTCTTTGAAGCTTTTTGAGGACTTGTGACACCATTAGGTAAATCATTAGAACTCCTTGTTAGATGTTGTTTTTATTGTATTCTAACCTAGATCTAGGTGTCCCCTAGCTAACCCTAGATTTCTGTAGGATTTCGTGTCCTATTCGTGTTCCATTTGGACACGTATCAGTCCTAGGGTTTAAGTGTTTGATGAAATGCCCCAAAGGGCATTTCGAAATGTTTTTTGAAAAGTTTCTGATTAGGAAATCATGTTTTAGTGTTGCTTACATGTTTTTTGTCGACTGAGGTGGATTTGGTCTTGTGTCGTGTCGGTTTTGACACTTGGACACGCCGCGCGCGCACGGACTGTATTGTTCTGCTGTTCGGGGGCTGCACCGGACACGACACGCGACTAGCGGACACGAAATTCGACACACACCATGGGGCACTGACTGACACGCCACGTGTCAAGTTTCAGATGACCACGTGGCGTGTCGAGAGAGGAATCGCCATTGCATTGGTTTTACACACACACGCACATGCGCACATTCGGCCACTGATACGGGTTGATAACTCTGGACACGACACACCAGGACACGAAACAGGGTGACACGTGGGTAGACCTATCCTAGGCGAACCCAGATTGGTGAACATGAGGGTTGGTTTGCACTGTGTTGAGTGCACGACACGCGGGCACTTGTGCACGAGGCTGCACTGGAAATTCAGTATCCAGTGCTATTTTTTTTTGTCGATTTGGACACGATTGTGTCATAATAGTAGACACTTGTTGGACCTTGGGACACACTTATATAATATATTTTCATTACCAACCAATTAATTTATATCTTAGAAGGTTTTAACCCATTAAACCTCATTTACCCTAAATTCTGATACTTAGTTATTCACTGTTAATTCCAGATTCTAAAACTGAACTTGGGCAATATTTTTGACCTGTTGAACTGATGTAAAATATTGGTTTTAGTCTCTAATATAGTTCTCCTATTAGTAATCTAACTATGGGTCAAATTTGGGGTTGTTTGGTTGTGAATCGACTTCAAAATGGGGTTTTGAAAAAGTGGGCTGAAACTGTCAATATCTGGGACTGTTTTTGTGAATGCATGAATTGATTCCATTTCCTAATTGTTTCTGAGAACTGATATGAGCTCCTTTCCTCTGTTAACTGAACTGCACACTGTTGTATATGTATCACCCTTCATGGCAGGACACTCTAACACACACACACATCTCTCACACACTGTTTTAGCACACACCCTCACTCTCTACACACACACACACAGGTTTATGTAGGTAAACACACACACTCACAATCCCATATGCAAACACTCACACACATTTGCTACTCTCATGCCTATACACACACACATGCCTTCCCTCTTTCTATATTCATATGTATATATATTATGTGTATATCTATTTATGTATGTATATCCATATATGTATATAAATATATGTAATATATCTAATTTGTAAGTGTATCTAATGTATAGAGTATATTATGTATTATGTAAGTATCATATATATTATAATATGTATGTGTGCTATTATTTATGTATGTGTGGTATACCTATAGGTAGCCTAAATGTATAAATATATGTATGTATATATAATATATGAGTTCTATATATATATATATATATATATATAATATGTGAGTTCTATATATCTATATATATATATATATATATATATATATATATGTATTAAGTAAACTCCATGTGTAGGCCTAGATGCAATAATAGATTGTGTGATGTTAGTTTTGACTTGTGTTATATATAGGTTGTAAGGACTTGGTATACTAGCATAGGTAAGTTAGCCTTGTTTAGACTAGTATGGACTGGTTAGACCTAGAATGACTTGTTTGACCTAGTTTAGACTAGTTGGACCTAGTTTGACTATAGTTGACCTAGGTTTGACTTCTAGGGTTGACCAGAGTTGACCAAGAGTTGACTTGGCCTAGATTGACCTAGATTCATTTAGAATGCATTGAATTGCATCTTGTTATCATTTTAGACTTGTTGTGACTTGTGTTGTTCTGATTAGGAGCCAGACACCTCTCCTCGGACAGTACATTTCATCCGGACACTCAGATACCAGGCGAGTACATTCTCTGATCATTTCATATCCTGCTTAGAATTATTTTTCTGCTTTAAATTACTTTACTTGATATTGTCACGTTGGTCACACGGATTAGTACTATATGGATCCCTTCTTGAGATGTTATCCCTTCAGGGAGCATCGGGTACTTCATGTTCTGTGCGTTTCACTTACATGGCGTATCACTATGCTTCATTGGTTCATTGATCACTTGTGACATGTACTCTCATGATCACAGAGTCTTCCTTGAATCCTTATCCCATTTATTGGGTTTCCTAGAATCCCCATTTATGGGACATTCATGTATCACCCTTCGGAGGCCTTTGCATGGAATCATAACATAACCTGGTTGGATCCTTTTATATTGATTGGGGGTACGGGGGAGTAGAAGTAGACATGTGAATAATATCCAAGTAGTGTAGCATCAGAATTATTCCATAGTGTAGCATCAGAATCATCCTATGCCATTTACATGTCTATATTGTACTCTGACTCACTAGCCACTGTTAGTTCTCTATGTATAGTAGATATTTCTATTACAGTTCTCTCCCTGTTTACATACTGCATTTTCTTCAGTACCTGTATCTTACTTTACTGCATGATTATATTTTCTAACCTGCTATGAACTGTTGAGATGTATTGTGCTCGCTCCTGTCCTGACTGGACCTGTTGAAAATATTACAGAGGACGAGGAGGAGGCCTGTGTGGATACCTTCTACGGGGCAGCCCTAGACGACACATGTGAGCTGGACTCTCAGGAGGACCCAGCTCTAGCTTAGGACATTACTCCCATTGCCTAGACTAGCTTAGTTAGGCCTTATCTTACTTATGTTGTCTTGAGACTGTTTTAGCTAGACTTTATTTCTGTCATGGGTTTCTGAGTTGTATATATTCTTTCATATTTAGTAGCTGAGACCATGTATTTCTGGATATTGCTGAGATGTTATCTTAGACTTTCTGATCACCTGTAGTTCCTTGAGTTCTATATCATATCGTGCTTTCTTCTTCCTTAGTTGTGATTGAGTTTATTTACTGCTATGTCACCCCCATTCGGGGAGTATAAACTGCTTAGAATTATATTGTTAGATGTTGTGACCTAGGACAGCGTTCTACCGCCGACACTACGGCATAGGCTGGACGTACCCACGTCTCGTGCCCTTACTCTAGGGTGCGGGTCGTGACAATCTCATCGCTTATGTACTTAACCGAACTACAACTCGGAACGGCAGGGTCGTGCCATACTCCATTCGTAACTTAAACATATTCGAGACGGTACTTCGCCGAGAAGCAACTTATGCGAACTCGGCCGTGCCAAGACCTTTAATCAAACCCAAGTGCCTCTAGACCAATTCTCGTCTTAGCGACGTCAAGGGGGACGACTCGTGCAGGTCGTGTCTCTAAACTTTGCCTAGACTTATCTGTGCTTCAAGATGAGGTCGTGCCTAACGACTCCCTAACTTAGCCAACTTTTACATTACTGTCCTTTCGACTTAAAACGATGGCACTCGACTTAACTTATGCAAACTTAGGCCAACAATGCCGATACGCGAAATCCAATACGCGAATGCCAATATTGATACGCGAAAGCCAATACTTGATACACGAAAGCCAATACTTGATACGCGAAAGCCCTGCTTTGTGCCGAAGCACGTGGCTATGCTGCAGCCCAATCTTAGGCCCGGACCTTATGTTATCGACTAGACATCCATTCAAGTTCTAGACTAAATCCAAAGGCATACACGCGGTGTAGCGCAATCTGCCGACCCATCTACATGAGTGGTCACTAGCAATGTCAAGCTATCTTGGACTCGGCTCGACAAGGGTATCGGGCCGCCCTTCCATGGGTAGCTAGCCCCAGAAGCGTCGATACTCCCATGCGGTTATCCGGCATCCTGCTTTGAGCCGTACTCGCTTCCCCCGAGCCGAATGATCCCGATGCCCCGACGATCATTCGAGAAGACTACACCTTGTCGACAAGTTGTCCAATGACCATGCATACTCAACTCGACCTATCAAATCCTTTCCTAACATGACCATGCGTTCCTTTTTTCTATCGAGATTCCCAAGTTGCGGAACCGATCTCGTGTGCGAGACTTATCAAGACTCCCAAGTAGCGGGACCGATCTCGTGTGCAGGACTTATCAAGACTTAGCGAGACTCTCAAGTAGCGTGACCGATCTCGTGTGTTTCCTTGTCGAGACATAGCGAGACTCCCAAGTAACGGGACCGATCTCGGCAACAACCAGTCACGTGGACTTCCTTTGATCGTGTCTTACTCTTTACTAACTCCATCGTAGCTCGTGCCTTAGACAGACCTAGTTCTATAGGCGACGCTATCGCTCAAGTCATATACTTTACATGACGAGCCTTGTTCTCAAGGGACTACGCGACTTGACAACCGCAGCTAGAGCGGGACAGTGCTAGAAATGGCTTCGATAGCCCAGCACAATACTTGTCTAACTTATTCGGGTAAAGACTCGACGAGCAAGGGCTACGCCGAGCTACGCATCGAGGGAACGTGCTATGCACGGGGTCGACTTAAACAACCAAGTTCTCGGGTGCCTAGACTTAAGCCAACAAGCCGTGCAAGACGACTTAACTCGCGGGACGTGCGAAGGCTATGCCAAGCCTTGGAAGACGGGACCGTGCATGCATTTTCAAGCATTCACACAGGCGACACCTATGACTTAGGTCAATACAAGCGTTGGGGCAAAACGACGGGACCGTGCATGCTTTTCAAGCATTCAAGCGGGCGACGCCTATGACTTAGGCTTATTCGAGTGTCGGGGCAACTTAGCAACTTAGGCAAGCTTTCTTCTCCCAAGCCACGGGACGAAGGATCGAGTGTCATTTTCAAAACACGCTGAGCAAACTTCTAAGACGGTCGTGGGACCTTTTCCAAGTTCTAGCATATTTCGACCCGTCGGGATTAGACGTCAAGTCTTAAAACTGATCCTAAGGCAAGACTAGAAAGATAATCGTAAAGGGACTTGTAATGCATAAAGTATATAAACGTGTCGGTTTTGTATGGGTGGGCGAGGAGCTCACTCCACCAGTACAGTTGAGTACTGACACCCACACAGTTTTCATGTGCAGACACAGGTAGAAGCTCGTGGCGCGGAACTCGCTTGGATGCGTCGAGGCACGGAGTTCCTTAGCGATTCAAAGTGTGCGGCCGCGTGGAGTCAAAGACTTATACAGGACATAATGTATGGACATCGCCTTTCGAAGCTTCCGCTAGCTCAAGCATTGTAATCAAGAGATGAGAGAGAGCAAAGTGACTTGTAAATAAGAGAAAAGTGAGCACGAGAGACTTGTAATTTGGCCTTGCGCCCACAAATGTAATCTTGTATTCAATATCAATAAAGAGCTTCTTTTGAATGACTTGTGTTCATGTGTGCTTGTTCGAAACTTCCGCTGCATGTTTCAATATTTCTGCTTGGGACTTCTGTGCGACGACCCCATCGCCGCCGATGTAATCGGCCGTTATGAGACTGCCTTGCACAAGCAAAATCTAGGCTCATGCGGCATCACACCTTAGCGAGGACGATCGCTCCTACGGAAGCGGGGCGTGACTAATGGTATCATAGCACAGCTTTACGTCCTTGGACTTCACGTCTAATTTCTCAGTTTTGAAAGCTCATCGTTGGAAAAAAAGAAATGTGCGCTCTTTTTCGAATGTCCCTCGGCATGTCCATACAATAAGTCTAAATATTTTCAAAAGCTCATGCAAGTGTTCAATCGAACGCATCGGTAGGCCTTTGTGCCGAACGGTGTCGAACTTGACTCGATAGAGAATACGTGCTAAAGTTAGCAAGTTGCGTACATGCCCAACTAGTCCTGTGTCGACATTAGCAAATGAGCGTGCAAACTCGGAATATAGTCCGCACGAGATCACTATGCACACGACCTTTTGGCTAAATTGTGCCGTGCGTCACGCACCTCGACTTTTGGTGCAATCGAGTCGCGAGCAATATTAAGTATCGCTCGGTCGGAATGGAGATACACTTAGAGTATATATCGGTAGGAATGCTATCGAACTAATGCTTAGGCGTACACAAAAGAGAGGATTTAGATTTTGAGGAAATAGTGCGAACGATTTAGTACGTCAATACGACGTGAGCGATTACGCTAGAGATTCGTCGAACGAATCTGAATGATGTCTTAGCTAACGATGCGAACGTGATTGAGGACTAGATCGGATGGCTCGAATCATGTGTGGTGTATAGATTTTCTTGGAAATCATTCGAGCAAAATTGAGGATTACGAGTAATGGTGAGTATGTCGGCGAGGCGATACGATCGCGCAAAGCCTTAGAACGCGTCACGCTTAGTTGGTCGTGACTTCGAATGTCCCGAATGAGCATCTCATTTGGCAACTTGAATGGACAATGTGAGGTAGAAAACGATTCAGATACGATGAATAAAAGTGAATGTCTTGATCGAGGAAGCTAGAGGATCGCAGTTGCGATTTCGGATGGAGTCAAATGGAATGTGACTTGAGTTTTGGAGAACGATATTAAAACTAGCTTGAGGAATAGCGATCGAACTTGATCTTGAATATCGAGGAATTGTGGTATATCCAGTTTGGACAATAGCATCAGTCGCACGACTCGAAATTGGTTGCAAAGGAAGATCGTCAGGTTACGCATATCGTCGATGGTATTGAGGCGTATCAAAGATCGAAATACGATAACTCGGGGGTACTCTGACTCGACGAACGACGATCGTGTAAAATGTCATTGTTCCGCTGGATGCTTTCTTCAGAATGTTGGAACACATCGAGGAAAAGATAGACTTGGCTCGAGGATTTCTAATTGAACAAGTGACGGTCAGACTATCGAACTGAGATCTTGGCTTGGATGAAAATGAAATATTTGGATTTGCTTCGACGATAACCCCAACGTCGACATTCTTGTCTTATACGAGTGCAACTCCAGCCTCACACATGCGTCGTACCGATTAGGGTGATCACTCCGCGTGAGCGCTAGTATGGTGATTCATACAGCGGAGGTGATCGAACTTGCATGGCGTGGCAATTTGTATGCTTCGACTTATGGTTTGACGCAAAGGTGGACTCAAGAATGACTCAGTGTGCTGGATGAATCGAACTTGAGGATTGAGTAGGTCCAATTTGCGTATCGAAAATGAATTAGTCTAGACGCAAGCAAGAGTTATGTCCCGATGAGAATGATTATTCCTCGGGAGCGTTGTATGGTGATTCATGAACCACCATGGATGATCGGACTCGCGTAAGATTGGGGTGCAACGTATTGTCAAAGCTAGAAAACCTCGTGATCGAATACATGAATTGGTTAGATATGGTGATTGAATGGATTCGAATACGCGCAACGAATGCATTAATGCGAATAGGTGATCGTGCTCGATGTTTAGAAATCTGAGTGACACGAGCTTAGGTAGAAAAAATCCTGTACCACCGACTTTGGTCTGACCCTAGGATTGGGGTCAGTGTTGGCATTATTATTGTGGAAATATGATTCCAATCCTGACATTGACTTAGCCTCGAGAAATGGCCTAGCGGTTAGATGTGACGCCCATGTTCAGGAGTTAACAATCGTAAGATTGATCTTGAGGATTGCCATGGATGGATAGTGTGAATCATGAGAATAGGAATACCCCTCACGAGATTTGGCTGACATGCATATATTTCAGGGACGCTTGAGTATGTGCACGACGCGACTCGAGTGAGAACGACTAATTCTCTATCATGCGACTTGGCTGAATGCATGTATTTTGGGGATGCCTGAAATGCGTGCATGATCCAACCAAGTGATACGTTGAATTAAGTGAGACTTAAAGAATGGAAATGGTCAAGGATTTTGGAATCATGTTAATGGAAAGATTGATATTCATGCGAGCGTGGCTCAGAATCGAAGAAACGCGTAGGCGTAGTGTGTGCGATAAACTATGGCGTGTCCCGCACGACTGTTATAGTTTCGTGTCTAGGCTCGATTAAGTCTTGGACATAGAAATGGTAGAATGGCTTGCCTTCAGGAAAGTCTCAAGGACGAGACTTGTTCTGAGTGGTGTATGATGTAGTACCCCGTCCCGCAAAGTCAATCGGAGGAATCGAAACGCCGACGGCGTTCGGAATTAGCCTTGCAACGGCTACTCGAAGGATCGCTCGGTCGAGGTGACTCCTCGCACATGTGGGGTAGTTTCGGTGAACTTGCCTCATCTTAGCCTTTACTTAATAACTCGCATGTTTTCAAATTGCACAAGTAGGCTAAACTAAAAGCTACGAACGCACATAGCTAAGGGAGTAATCCCGACGGGTCGAAATATGCTAGAACTTGGAAAAGGTCCCACAGCCGTCTTAGAAGTTTGCTCAGCGTATTTTGAAAATGACACTCGATCCTTCGTCCCATGGCTTGGGAGAAGGAAGCTTGCATAAGTTGCTAAATTACCCCGACACTCGAATAAGCCTAAGTCATAGGCGTCGCCCGCTTGAATGCTTGAAAAGCATGCACGGTCCCGTCGTTTTGCCCCAACACTTGTATTGACCTAAGTCGTAGGCGTCGTCTGTGTGAATGCTTGAAAATGCATGTACGGTCCCGTCGTCCAAGGCTTGGCATAGCCTTCGCACGTCCCACGAGTTAAGTCGTCTTGTACGGCTTGTTGGCTTAAGTCTAGGCACCCGAGAACTTGGTTGTTTAAGTCGACCCTGTGCATAGCACATTTCCTCGATGCGTAGCTTGGTGTAGCCCTTGCTCATCGAGTCGTTGCCCGAATAATTTAGACAAGTATTGTGCTGGGCTATCGAAGCCATTTCTAGCACTGTCCCGCTCTAACTGCGGTTGTCAAGTCACATAGTCCCTTGAGAACAAGGCTCGTCGTATAAAGTATATGACTTGAGCGATAGCGTCGCCTATAGATCCAGGTCTGTCTAAGGCACGAGCTACGGTGGAGTTAGTAAAGAGTATGCCACGATCAAAGGAAGTCCACGCGACTAGTTGTTGCCAAGATCGGTCCCGTTACTTGGGAGTCTCGCTATGTCTCGACAAGGAAACACGCAAGATCGGTCCCGCTACTTGGGAGTCTCGCTAAGTCTTGATAAGTCTCGCACACAAGATCGGTCCCGCTACTTGGGAGTCTCGATAAGTCTCGCACACGAGATCGGTCCCGCAACTTGGGAATCTCGATAGAAAGAAGAAAAATATGGTCATGTTAAGGAAGGATTTGATAGGTCGAATTGAGTATGTATGGTCATTGGACAACTTGTCGACAAGGTATAGTCTTCTCGAATGATCGTCGGGGCGCCGGGATCATTCGGCCCGGGGGAAGCCAGTGCGGCTCAAAGCAGGATGCCGGATAACCGCATGGGAGTATCGACACTTTCGGGGCTAGCTACCCATGGAAGGGCGGCCCGATACCCCCGCCGAGCCGAGTCCAAGATAGCTTGACATTACTAGTGACCACTCATGTAGATGGGTCGGCAGATAGCGGCACACCGCGTGTATGCCTTTGGATTTAGTCTAGAACTTGAATGGATGTCCAGTCGATAACAAAAGGTTTGGGCCTAAGATTAGGCTGCAGCATAGACACGTTCTTAAGCACAAAGCAAGGCTTTCGTGTATCAAGTATTGGCTTTCGCGTATCAAGTATTGGCTTTCGCATATCAATATTGGCATTCGCGTATTGGCTTTCGCGTATCGGCATTGTTGGCCTAAGTTTGCATAAGTTAAGTCGAGTGCCATGTTTTAAGTCGAAAGGACCGTAATGTAAAAGTTGGCTAAGTCAGGGAGTCGTTAGGCACGACCTCATCTTGAAGCACGGATAAGTCTAGGAAAAGTCTAAAGGCACGACCTACACGAGTCGTCCCCCTTGACGTCGCTAAGACAAGAATTGGTCTAGAGGCACTTGAGTTTGAGTAAAGGTTTTGGCACGGCCGAGTTCACATAAGTTGCTTCTCGGCGAAGTACCGTCTTGAATATGTTTAAGTTACGAATAGTGTATGGCACGACCCTGCCGTCCCGAGTTGTAGTTCGGTCAAGTGCATAAGCGATGAGGCACTTCCTCGATCGAAATACACATTAACATGATAGCACGACTATGTCGTCGCATAACGAGTTGGTTAGACGTCAAGTCTTAAAACTGATCCTATGGCAAGACTAGAAAGACAATCATAAAGGGACATGTAATGCACAAAGTATATGAACGTGTCGATTTTGTATGGGTGGGCGAGGAGCTCACTCCACCAGTACAGTTGAGTACTGACACCCACACAGTTTCCATGTGCAGGCACAGGTAGAAGCTCGTGGCACGGAGCTCGCTTGGATGCGTCGAGGCACGGAGTTCCTTGGCGATTCGAAGCGTGCGGCCGCGTGGAGTCAAAGACTTATACAGGACATAATGTATGGACATCGCCTTCCGAAGCTTCCGCTGGCTCAAGCATTGTAATCAAGAGATGAGAGAGAGCAGAGTGACTTGTAAATGAGAGAAAAGTGAGCACGAGAGACTTGTAATTTGGCCTTGCGCCCACAAATGTAATCTTGTATTCAATATCAATAAAGAGCTTCTTTTGAATGACTTGTGTTCATGTGTGCTTGTTCTAAACTTCTGTTGCATGTTTCAATATTTCTGCTTGGGACTTCTGTGCGACGACCCCGTCGCCGCCGATGTCATCGGTCGTTATGAAACTACCTTGCACGAGAGAAATCTAGGATCGTGCGGCATCACGCCTTAGCAAGGACGATCGCTCCTACGGGAGCGGAGCGTGACAGGTACGGAGGATAGGTGTGCGTTAAAGGCGAAGTTGTTGAAATAGTCCATGGCCGATTGAGGGGGAGCACGCCCTCCGGATTTCTCCTCTCTGTAAGACACGGTATTAAAGTCCCCGATGCAGAGCCACGGAAGGACTTGTGAGGAAGGGCGGACCCCGACAGATCCTCCCAAAGTAATATGCGCTCCAGGATGTCGCAGCTACCATGGATCGCCGAAAGTAGGACGCGGGACTTGAGGGCAGGGTGCTCGATCCAACATGAGAGTGCCTGAGTAGAGTCCTGAATTATGCCGAAACATAACTCAGCGGCGAAGAAGATCCAAATGTCGTGACACGCGAAAATTGCGGATGAGAATTCCAGTTTGAGTTGAGTTTCTTCCTAATGGATGCTATACTAAAAAGAAAATAGATGCTATACTAAAAAGAAAATTCAAGAAATAGAAGATGAAGGGTTAAAAGGAAGCCTATATAAAATATTAATAAATTCTGATAAAGAATTAGGTTCATCAGATGAATCAAGTAAAGATGATTCAATTAATATGTGTGAATGTGATAGTGAATGTAGCTGTAAGGAATGTTCCAAAGAACATGATTTGAATTATTACAAATCAATAGTGGAAATGAATGGTCTGTCAATTAATGTATTGACAACTCAAGACAAAGAGAGATAATAGAATCTCTAATGTCTACTGAAATTAATAGAACTGCAAGAGAAAAATTAATTGATTTCCTTAATATAGAAGAGAAATCAGTTAACAACTCCTTGAATGAGGAAGTGGTAAATAAAGAATTCTATACAATGGAAGAAGTTCTCCGAAGATATAAGAGCAAGGAAGTAAAGCCTGTGACAATACAACATCTCCAAAATGAGATTAAAGTATTGAAGAAGGAAATAAAAGAATTGAATCTCAAGATGAGATTACTCAAATAAGACTGAATAATTTGGAGACAATAGCAAAGAATATGATTAATAATTCAGAGAAGGAAGAAAGCTCCAACAGCAATACTTCTGCTTCTACTCCTAGTTCTGAAGAGGACAATGAACCTGAATCAAGATTAGAGAAAATAGATCTCTATATTACCCAAAAATGGTATATACAAATAGATTTACTCATTAATAATGAGTATCATATTAAAAATCTAATTGCACTAGTCGATAGTGGGGCAGACTTAAATTGTGTTAGAGAAGGTGTGATTCCAATAAAATCTTGTGAACGCACTATTCAAACCATAAGTGCTGCAAATAATAAAGCATTGACAGCACCATACAAAGTTACAAATGTAAATGTCTGTAAAGACTCGATAACAATACCGCTATAATTTATAGTGGTGAAAGAAATAACTTAGCATATTATTCTGGGAACACCTTTCTTAGAAAAATTGATGCCAATAAAAAATATTAATACTTATGGTATTTCTATTGTCTA
>JANAVB010010998.1:3239442-3269442 GCA_029216955.1 Iris pallida | reverse complement strand
GCATAAAAAGAGAGATTATGCTATAATAAAGCTGAAACAAATAAAATGCTGAATAATAAACTAAGTGAAACATATGCCAAACTGAGGCATAATAAAAACATGTCTATAAAGAGTCACAGATAATAACTAAAATAAAGAGTACTGATAATATTTTGGAATGTCGGAGCATTTTCCAGTAAACATAAGACAAAATATCAGTCTCAATATGTAACATCTCAAAAATCATCATCCTCATCATCATCGTCATCGGCTGCAGCGCCAGCATGTCCAAATGGACCAGCTCCAGAAGTACTAGCTCCAGAGGTATGAGGAGTGGTACCAGAAGTACGATACCAATCGTAAGCATTCCCTGGCTGGAACATAGAGTGGACCGCCTTATCATCAATACGGTAGCCAGAAACAGAAGGGCCTCGAGGTAGAGAGCTAACAGAGTTACCCGACTGTGCAAATCTCAGATCGACGAAGGAGTTGGCAATAGCCTGGAACCGAGTCACGTCACGAAACTCATGTTCCCTGGAAGTGTCAACATAAAATGACTGCAGATCTGATAGGTGCTGATGAATACCCTCAAATGTCAGAGGGTAGGACTGAGGAGGACCAGGTGCTGTGGGAGTAGGTACAGGAGGAGCAGGTGCAGTAGGTGGAGGAACAGTGGCAATGCTGCGACGGAAGAGTTTGAGGAACTTGGGCTCAGGGTCAACAGCACAAGTGGATATGTCAATGTCAAATCTCTGAAAGATGCGTGGGATGATCATCGCGTAAGAGCGGTTGCGGTCTCTTCTACGACATCTACCCATCATCTGAATGATAGTCTTAGGGCAGAGAAAGGAATCCCCTTAAGAATGTGATATAGAGCAGAAAGCTCAAGTACAGTGACATCATCTTTGGAAGTGGATTTTGGAAGTAAAGTAGAACAGATGATGCGATATAATTCGTAGTTAAACAAGTTTAAGTTATTGGCCTTGAACTTTCCAGGATGAGCACGTGCGGGCGCACAAAGCTCATTCTTGAAACTAACGAGAGTCGTACCATTGGGGAAATCGAAATCAGTGATGTCATCAGTGGGACACCTTCGTTTGGAATACCAAGGATTTCTGCTAACATTTCATCAGTAAACTCGATATCTATCCCTCCGACACGTGTTCTCGCGATAAAAGTGTCTAATACGAAATTACAGTAAAATAATCTAATGGCATTAGTAGCTATAGGAAATTATAAAGAAACAAAGTGTTGTAACCCTAATGCCTCAAAGTAAGGACGATGGTCAGGAAAGACAGTCCATTTGATCGGAGATCCGGTAAAAATAGTACGCATAATGAAATCGGCATACCACAATAGGGCTTGGTCGGGAGTTTTGAATTAAAACTCGTCCGATGCACCGTCATCCGATTGGACCGGAGAAAAGAGAAAATTTGTATGCGGATCCGAAGACGATGCCTCTTCACTGGCATTGGTCTTCTTCCTCTTGAAAGGATTGAATCCCTTAGGCATTCTATCCCAAAATCTAGAAACCTAACCATTGGAAAGTAGAGGAGAGAAGGAATTATACCTTCCGAGAGTTGGATATGCTGTAGAGGAAGAAATTCTCCACATGAATCCAAAGTTTGGACGAAGATCTCCACGCGGATTGGAAGAAGGAAGGTGGAGACGAACTAGGGTTTAGGGAGCACGACTGCTGCTGTTTAGATGATGTTTGGAAGAATGAAGAAGAGGGGGCCTCGGGTTCTGACTGGTACATATATATACCCAGCCGAACTCTGGCTGAATTCGGACCGAACTCGGGCCGAATTTGCCAAGGGTTTCCTGGCTATATATGTGTAAGAAAAATAACAATGGGCCACATCTTTTTCATTAATTCGTTTCAAAAGTTTAATTCAGAGTTTAGTAATTTTAAATATCAAAATAATATAATTAATATTATTTTATAAATTAATATTCTTTACTAAGCATCTGTCTCAGATTAGCTGTAGGAGTACTGTCCCAGTTAACGAAGGTTCACCGGAGAACTCTTAAGTACCGCTTCGCTTCGACCGTAGTGGTGGTGACAGACAGACTCTTTTTAGGCTTATCTCGAAAACAGTTATTGAGTATCGAATGAATTAATTAATAAAACAAAATTAATTAATATTACTGATATCTAAAATTCCTAATTCTTGACGTAAATAATTGAAACGATCTTCCGCTAGAGGTTTTGTGAGTATGTCAGCTAATTGATTCTGTGTGTCTATGTATACAAGGTCTATATCTCCATTTTGTTGATGATCTCTAAGAAAGTGATGTCTAATCTCGATATATTTAGTACGAGAGTGACATACTGGATTCTTAGTCAAATTAATAGAACTAGTATTGTCACAGAAAATGGGTATGTGTGTAAAATACAATCCATAGTCTTCTAAAGTTTGCTTCATCCACAAAATTTGTGCACAACAACGTCCTGCGGCGATATACTCAGCCTCGGTTGTTGATAATGCAACAGAATTTTGCTTCTTACTAAACCAAGAGACTAGAGCTTTTCCTAGAAATGACATATGACGCTAGTACTTTTTCTATCTACTTTGCATCCGGCAAAATCAGCACCAAAATAACCGGTCAGGTCCAACGACATGATTTTGGGATACCATAAGCCGACAGAAGATGTGCCTTTAAGGTATCGGAAGATATGCTTAACTGCGCACAGATGTGATTCCTTAGGATTAGCTTGAAAGCGTGCACATAAGCAAATACTAAACATAATGTCTGGTCGACTAGCAGTTAAATATAGCAAGCTACCGATCATACCTCGATACTTACGTATAGTCGACGGGTTTGCCTTGTTCATCAATATCAAGCTTGGTTGAGGTCGCCATTGGAGTGCTAAGTGGCTTTGCTGCTTCCATGTCGAACTTCTTTAACAGATCCTTTGTGTACTTTGCTTGATTTATGAACGTCCCATTGTTGGATTGTTTGATTTGCAGTCCGAGAAAAGAATTTTAGCTCTTCCATTATGCTCATCTCAAACTCATTCTGTATACACTTTAAAAATTCTTGACAAAGAGATTCATCAGTAGATCCAAAAATAATATCATCTACATAGACTTGAATCAAAAGAATATTATTATTCAAAGATTTTATAAATAATGTAGTGTCAACATTTCCCTTTGAAAAACCGTTATCAAGTAGAAAAGAGCCTAGACGATCGTACCAAGCACGAGGGGCTTGTTTCAAACAGTATAAGGCTTTCTTCAAATTGAAAACATATTCAGGAAATTTAAAATCAGTAAAACCGGGAGGTTGAGCTACATAAACTTCTTCTTTTATAAAACTATTTTAAAATGCGCTTTTGACATCCATTTGAAATAACTTAAAATTATGAAAACATGCAAATGCACATAACATGCGAATGGATTCTAATCTCGCAACTGGGGCATAAGTCTCATCGTAGTCGATACCTTCTTCTTGATTGTATCCTTGAGCTATGAGTCGAGCCTTATTACGAGTCACTAAACCATTCTCGTTCAGTTTATTTTGGAATACCCATCGGGTGTCAATGATCGGATGATCAATGGGCTTGAGAACAAGTTCCCAAACTTGATTTCATTCGAATTGGTTTAATTCCTCTTACATAGCATCTAACCAAAAATTATCACTACATGCTTCATCAATATTTTTGGATTTAAACTGCGAAATAAAAGCAACACAAGAAGCTATATCTTTATTCGAGGAACGAGTGCTTACACCCTTGGTAATCTCACCAATTACCAAGTCCTTTGGATGATTAGCCAAGAATCTCATCTTTTTTGGTGTAGTCTCAAGATTGCTAGTTCTTGCTTGTTTACTTGGAGGTTCATCTGATGCCTGATGTGATGGTTCTACATCTTTGTGTGAAGGTTTTACAGTAGCTGTACTTGGTGTGATTAAGTCTTCACTGTCATCATCGTCGAAGTATTGATTTAGCTCATCAAACTTGACATTGATAGATTCTTCGATGATCATGGTTCTTTTGTTGAAGACTATGTATCCTTTGCTCTTTGCTGCATAACCTAAAAATACCTTCATCGGCCTTTTTATTAAATTTACTCAAATTATCTTTAGTATTAAGAATAAAACATTTACAACCAAAGATCTTGAAATATGAAATATTTGGTGTTCTATCAAACCATAGTTCATAGGGAGTCTTCTTCGATATAGGTCTGAAGAACAGTTTGGCAACTCTAGAGGGGGGTGAATAGAGTTTATATAGAAAATAACCGATTAAAAATAACTCTTTCACGATCTATGAATAATCAGAGCAAAAAGCGGAAAGTAAATGAAGAGCAGAAAGCATACGCAAACACAGCGATTTTAACCTGGTTTCCCTCGTGGAGGACTAGTCCAGGCCTGAGAACTCTAGCTCAGGATTAAATCCACTATTGTGAAATAGTAGTTTACAACCCGTGCCTTTTCTTCAGAAGAGCACGTCAACTTCTTACAGAGGATCGCAGTGGCGATTTGCTTGGAATTGTCCAAGCGACTTCTTCAACTCTTGCACAAGAATCCTAACTGAGAGATGCTGAGCACTCGAGACTTAGGAGGCTTGTGGCTAGTAGATGGGAAGGGTATGGCTTATTTGAGCTATAAGAGAGAATTGGATGATTTGAAATAGAGAATTCATGCCCTATTTATAGTGTTTTTATAGGCAGAATTCGGCCAGAATTCGGGTAGAAAATTCAAAAATTTGGCCGTTGGACAACTAGCAACCAGCTAACCCTAAAATTAGGGTTCCTGATTTCTAGGGGACAGAGTTCGGCCCGAACTCTGTGTGGAGGAGAGTTCGGCCCGAACTCTGTCTCCAGAGCACAGAGTGGTTCAAAGGGGACCATTGGGCAATTTCTGGTTTGGTGGAGCTTGGGATTATTGGGTAGGCTATAGTCTAAGTTTCAAGAGCTCAGCATGACTCAGATTACATTTGTCTAGACTCAAAGAAAATAAAATACAGACTTGAATACAACTGAGCTGTTGTCTGTCTTGAGCTTAATGCAGACGTCGTGTGTCGTATTGAATTAATACAGATATTATTTAGTCAATGTTGTCAATATTTGGTTGACTGTACTTTGTGTCAACAATCTCCCCCATATTGATAATTGGCAAAATAATATATGTATATTCAATATTCATACCTGGACACAGTTGATTATAGCAACATAGCTCCCCCATAATCGATGCCGAGCTAGAAGTAATAGCTCCCCGTAATCAGTGAACGGTGCTGAGCTAGAAGCAATAGCTCCCCCGTAAATAATGCATTGAACCTGTTGGCCTGATAAATAATATCTCCAAAAAGCACAAACAAGCACAGATATACAAAAGAAACAAATATATCCAGAATATACATAGTTCTCCCCCTTTTGGCATTTAGCAATATAGACTGCAGATGAATGAATAGCATAAAACTGCAGTATAGACAATTAATAGTGATGCAACACACCAAGCAGAGAAGAAACAGTATATGAATAATCAAAATGAGTCACTAGCATAAAATAAAACTACGATAAGCATAAAATGTCATCACATAGAGCCAAATGTCAACCAGAGTGATAGAATATCCAAGTACATAAATCCAAAAACAAACTAAATAACTATAAATCAAAAGCATCAACTAAGATCATCATCAGCAGCAGCAGATAGTAGCCAATCTCCATCACGGAGCACGAGAAGGCCCAGCAGAGTCTGAATGATCAGTGAAAGAGCGGCTGGGGTCCACGATAGCAGCATCCGGATCCAGGTACCGCATGACCCAGGGGTCGTCAATGCGATATCCAGCGCGACCAGGATCCCGCTCCATGGGAATGGGCATAGAGGGGTGCCGAGACATAGAATACCGGATATCGTGCAGCGAGTTGCTGAGGGCACTCATCTGCAGCGTAGTCCGATAATCCATCTGCGTCCAGCGATCGTCCTCAAGAGCAAAACGATCCCGGAGCATAGTCTGAATAGACTCAAGAGTGGCAGGTGGAGGTGGTGCATCCTGACCGAGTGGAGGGGCGTCAGGCTCCTCATCATCAGACTGCTCAGAAGTCTCAGGAGAGGCGACACTGCCGAAGGCGTCGTGCCTTGGACAGGAAAGCAGGAGCAGACAAGAAAGGACAAGCAAGAAGAGGTATATGGAATGCACGAAAGATCATAGGAAGATATGAGGCATAAACCAAGGCTCGTGGTTTCTTCCTGCAGCTAATCATCCAGTCCATCATGGTCCGTGGAAGATTGAAAGAAACACCAAAGTGGAGATGATATAAAGCGGAGATTTCAAAGTATGTAACTTCATCGGTAGAGCCCGCCTTGGGTAAAATGGTATTGAAAACAATCCGATGAAGGTCAAAGAAGTAAGGATTTAGATATTTAGCCATAAGCTTGCGAGGACGTGTACGGAGTACATAAGTCGTCCTTGAAGCTTTCAAGGGAAATCCCGTCGGGAAAGCGGAACGACCGAGCGTCAACAAGCTTTTCCCAAGAATTGGGCTCTTGAAGATCAAGATATTCGGCTAAGTCAAAGTAATCAAAAGATATCGATACCAGCAACACGTGAATAGATGTGAGTATCGTCAAAAGTCAGGTTGCAGTAAAACATCTGAATTGCACTACGATATATGACCGAAGTAGAAGTAACAAGTTCGTCAAGATGTAGGTCATGAAAAAGTGTATCATAGTGAGAGAAAAATGAGAAGTCAATGGGGTGTCCCGCAAACACTGGACGTGACCTAAAATCACTAAACCATGCATTGGATGCGGCTAGTGATATAAAAAGTCGGTCATCGTAGGTGTTTGGATCACGTGGACGAGAAGGATTGAACAAAGGATGAGGTGGTTGAATTTGTTCAAAGGGTTGCTTGACGGGAGGAGGAGCATTCGACGAGGACGCTCCCTCGAGACGAATTCTCTTCCCACGGTTAAACAAGCGAGGAGCCATTTGCAAGAGATAGAGAACTTTGAAATAGAAAGGGAGAAGGAGTTATACCTTAAAACAACAAGGAACAGTGAAAGAGAATGAGGAATGAGCCCTTCTCCTTGATTTTGATGAGCAATGGAGCACTCTTGATAGAAAACTAGGGTTAGGGTTTGTAGGAAAAAGTTTGGAGAGGTGAAGGTGGTGGTAAGAATGAAGAGAAATGAAACCCGAAAATAAGATGAGGGTTTTCTTTGGTCGGAGGGAATCTGGACCGTAGGATCTAAAATGATCAAACGGCTGAGGCTGTCCCCGACGCTGGAACAATGGGACCGAACTCGCCCGAACTCTGTTAGGGGCAGAGTTCGGCCCGAGTTCTGGATTAGTCTTCCAGAACAGAAAGATGGGCAAGAAGATAAAAAATGGTTAAGTGTTGAAAAAATAGTTAGAAATGAGGATAAAAGCTTGATGGAATCAATCAAGTAGATAGTGAGGTATACTAACATCAGAATGAACTTAGAAAATATCAAGTAGGCAATAATAAATTAAAACGAACCATATAATAAACAAGGAAATATATTATAATTCAATAGTTTGAATTTGCCATGGGTTAGCTGCAGGGGCCGGATCCCAGCTAGCGGTAGTCCTGAGGACTAGTGCACCGTGTCGCTTAGGCTTTTACGCCTTGTTGTCAGAAGGGCCCTTTCGGCTTGTACCCATAGCAAGTCCATCGTAAGAGAATCATAATATAATCGATATTTACGCAGGTGAGTTTCAATTTATGACAGCTTCATCTAAAATTCCAAGTTCACGACAAAAAATTGAAGCGCTCTTCGGATAATGGCTTAGTAAAGAAATCTGCTAGCTGATGATCAGTGTCAATAAACTCTAAGTTAATCGTGCCATTTTGCTGATGATCACGCAAAAAGTGGTGTCTGATCTCAATGTGTTTTGTGCGTGAGTGACAGATAGGGTTCTT
Source organism: Iris pallida (assembly GCA_029216955.1). Classification (NCBI taxonomy): domain Eukaryota; kingdom Viridiplantae; phylum Streptophyta; class Magnoliopsida; order Asparagales; family Iridaceae; genus Iris; species Iris pallida. The sequence continues at coordinate 3,261,568 of JANAVB010010998.1, read as the reverse complement.
AGTCAAGTTAATAGCACTAGTATTGTCACAGAATATAGGAATGTGCATGAAAGATAGATTATAGTCTTCAAGGGTTTGCTTCATCCACAGAATCTGTGCACAACAACGCCCAGCTGCGATGTATTCAGCTTCTGTTGTGGATAGTACAGAATTCTGTTTCTTGCTAAACCAGGAGACTAAAGCCTTTCCTAATAAGTGACACGTGCCGCTTGTACTTTTACGGTCGACCTTGCATCCGGCGAAGTCAGCATCAGAGTAACCAATGAGGTCAAATGATGTTGTCTTGGGATACCATAGGCCCACAGTAACCGTACCCTTAAGGTATCGAAAGATACGCTTAACCGCGGTCAAGTGTGATTCCTTAGGATTTGCTTGATATCTAGCACATAGGCAAACACTAAACATGATATCGGGGCGACTAGCAGTTAAATAAAGTAAGCTGCCTATCATACCTCGATACTTACGTTGATCAACGGGTTTGCCACTCTCATCTGGTTCTAGTTTGGTTGAGGTAGCCATTGGAGTGCTGATTGGTTTGACGTTGTCAAGATCGAACTTCTTCAGCATGTCCTTTGTATACTTCGACTGACAGATGAAAGTTCCATTAGCCATTTGTTTTACTTGCAGACCAAGAAAGTAGTTGAGCTCTCCCCATGCTCATCTCAAATTCTGTCTGCATACACTTGGCAAATTCTTGACAGAGGGTTTCATCAGTAGAACCGAAAATGATATCATCAACATAAATTTGAATCAATAGAATGGTGTCTTTAAAAGATTTTATAAACAGTGTAGTGTCAATTTTCCCTTTTGAAAAACCTTTCTCAAGCAAGAAACTGCTCAGCCTTTCATACCAAGCTCTGGGGGCTTGTTTAAGGCCATATAGCGCTTTCTTTAGCTTGAACACGTGGTCGGAAATTTGTGATTTTCAAATCCAGGAGGTTGTTTTACATAAACTTCCTCCTTAATAAAACCATTCAAGAAAGCACTTTTCACATCCATTTGAAATAATTTGAAATTTTGATAATTAGCAAATGCACAAAGCATCCGAATGGATTCTAGTCTAGCAACAGGAGCATACGTCTCATCGTAGTCGATACCTTCCTCTTGGTTGTATCCTTGAGCTACTAGACGAGCTTTGTTGCGTGTGACTGAACCATCTTCATTCACTTTGTTTCTAAACACCCATTTAGTACCAATTATCGAGTGATTAGCCGGTCTAGGAACTAGTTCCCACACTTGGCTCCTCTCGAATTGGTTGAGTTCATCTTGCATAGCAGAAATCCAAAATTCATCATTAAAAGCTTCAGAAATGTTTTTCGGCTCAACTTGTGAAATAAAGGCAGTGCTAGCAATAGAGTCTCTTAGTGATGATCTGGTAGTTACTCCACGTGAAACTTCGCCTATCACTAAATTTTTGGATGAGAAGGTTTGAAAGAAAATTTCTTAGGCAAACCCTCCAGAGAATTAGTTTCGGTTGAAGTATTCATTGGAGTAGAAGTTGATGGCTCAACGTCATCATCAAGAGTACTTACTGCACTGTTATCTTCATCAAAAGTCACATTAGTTGACTCTTCCACAATTAGTGAGCGTTTATTAAAAATCTATATCCCTTACTCTTGGCGGCATAACCAAGGAAAATACCATCGTCAGCTTTGGCATCAAATTTGCCTAAGTTGTCTTTGGTGTTAAGGATAAAACATCTACATCCAAAAACTTTAAAATAAGAAACATTGGGGGTTCTCCCAAACCAAAGCTCATAGGGTGTTTTCTTCGTAATGGGACGAATAAGCACCCTATTCAAAATGTGGCATGCTGTACTGACAGCTTCTGCCCAGAAATATTTCGGAAGTGAAAATTTATTCAACATGACTCTAGCCATATCGCCGAGAGTCCTATTCTTCCGCTCCACAACACCATTTTGTTGAGGAGTTCTTGGACAAGAAAATTCATGATCAAAACCATTTGCATTACAAAAATTTTCAAAATCATAATTTACGAATTCGCCTCCATGATCACTTCGGATTCGAGTAATCATGTAGCCTTTTTCGTTTTGAACTTTCTTTACAAAAACTTTGAAAACAGAAATAGCATCGCTCTTATTTGCGAGAAAGAAAACCCAAGTAAATCTTGAAAAATCATCAACAATAACGAATGCATAAAGCTTGCCACCAAGACTAGCTATTCTACTAGGACCAAATAAATCCATATGGAGTAGTTGCAGGGGTCTAGTAGTACTTACAGAGTTGATGGAATGAAAAGGATTTGGTTGCCTTGTTTAATTCACATTCGGCACATACCGTGTCCTTTTTGAATGTGATGTCGGGCAATCCTCTCACTAGCTTCTTGGTCGATAGCCTGGATATAGCATCCATGTTGGCATGACCAAGACGCTGGTGCCAAAGTAGTCGTTCGTCTTTGTGGGCATATAGACATCTTCCTGCATTGTTAGTATTTATAGAAAGATAGAAAATATAGATGTTGTCCTCTCTTTTCCCTTCAAAAGCAATGTCTCCCGTTGACCTATCATAGATGCAGCAATTGTTTTGTCCAAAGTTAATATCATATCCATGATCAGCAAGATGACTAATGCTGAGTAGGTTATGCTTTAACTCGGTCACTAGGCAGACATCCTTTATTACAGAAGGAGGATGACCAATGATACCATTACCTATTATGTGCCCTTTGAGATTGTTACCGAAGGATACGTATCCTTCCTCTTCATCGATAGTGATGCAAAAAGATTTGCGTCTCCCGTCATATGTCGCGAGCATCCACTATCGAGAATCCACTTACTTTCAGTTGAGGAGGGAAGGTCCACCTACATCAAGAGTAGATGTGACCTTTGGTACCCGAGTTCTTGAGGGTCCTGAAAAGTTAGTCTTTGGGAACCATGCATATATCTTTTTATCTACTAGTCTTCTAACTCTACACTGTGGTGAGATGTGTCCATGTGATCCACAGTAAGTACAGATAGCATTTTTATTCACATTAGGAGCATGAGAATGATATCTATAATGAGCAGAAGTATGATTATTAGCATGATGATGATGAGTATGCATAGAATGCTGTGGAGTGGCATGGTGATATTGTCTATGGTGATGTGGTTTATATGGCATGGCATTGTGATGTTGTCTATATGGCATGATATGATGATTTTGTCTATATGGCATGACATTGTGATGTTGTCTATATGGCATGACATGATGATCTTGTCGATATGGCATGGCATGGTGATGTTGTCTATATGGCATGACATGATGATCTTGTCTATATGGCATGGCATGGTGATGATTTCTATATGTAGAGTGATGTTGGTTGTGTCCTTGTGCAGCATGATGAGTATGAGAAGTATTCTTACGTGTACGTGGTTTTTGTGTTTTATGAAAGTTAGTGTATATAAAAGCATGGTTACGTGCTGCATGAGGATGATGTGGTTGACTAGCATGAGTGGTGTTGTGCCCATGTGATTGGGTTTGAGGTTGAGCAACCTGTTTTCCCAATTTGGTTTCTAATCTCTTAGAAACAGCTTGCAGTTCATCAACCTTAATATTTAAGCCATATATTTTAGTCATTGAAACCTTGTGTCTACTCTTTTCTTCAGCAAGCAACGTGTTGAGTGTGATTTCTTGTGTCTGTTGCTCAATACGTGTTTCAGCATCATGTAAGCTTAATTTAAGCTTGGATACTTCATTAGTGACATCAGTGGGTGACGTGTCTCTAACATTATCAAGAAGTAAAGAAATTCTTTGTATTTCGTCTTCAAGACTTTTGATTTTGTCCTTGGCATGTTTGTATTTACCGATGACCTTTTTGTGATCATCGAGTAAATCAGTGAAGGCATCGCCAAGTTCATCAAAAGAGAAGTCATCTAAAGTTTCGTTAGATACCTTGTTGGAAGATGCCATTAGGCACACATTTGCCTTGTCTTGAGGAGAGTCTTTTTCTTCCTCGGAGTCACTCGCTTCACTTTCATGCCAAATGCTTGTGTTGGCATATTTCTTTGATGAGTTCTTTTTGTATGGCTTCTCATAGCGGTTGCTCTTCTTCAAGAATGGACAGTCTTTTCGGACGTGTCCAGTCTTCTTGCAGCCATAGCAGGTTGGCTCTTCTTCATCGTCTTCTTGTGATTCCTTCTTCCTTCGATTGAAGCGAAGGAATTTTGAAGTTGCGAACCATGAGAGCTTGGTCTTCATCATCCGAGTTGTCGTCTTCGGTCTCATCGTGATCAGCCCTTCGTCGATGAGCTTTGAGTGCGATCTCCCTGGTCTTCGGAGCAGGCTCTTCGAAGTCCTTGAGGTCAAGCTCGTGAGTCATGAGCTTACCCATCAAGGTCTCCATTGACATTGTTGTGAGATCGTTTCCTTCTATGATGGCTGTCACCTTAGGGTTCCAAATCTTTGGTAACCCTCTAAGCAACTTGCGAATCTTCTCATGATTTGAATATTGTTTTCCAAGTGAAGACAGGGGGTTGATGATGTCGAGAATCTTGTGAACATCTGTGTGATCGTCTTTTGGCTTCATCTTGAATGCCTCGTATTCTTGCGTAAGACGACTGATTTTGATTCCTTGACTTGGGTGGTTCCTTCATGCGTCACTTCTAGAAGCTTCCATACTTCGTGGGATGTGGTGCATGTGGATACCCTGTTAACTCATTCCTGTCTATAGCACAGAATAAAGCATTAATAGCTCTAGCGTCTAGACTTGCCTGTTTCTTCTCTTCGTCAGAATATTTGTCATGTGATTTCTCAATGAGATCACCGTTGACAACTATCCTGGCGGGCTTTTTGTAGCCGTCAGTGACGACTGTCCACAGGTCGAAGTCTAGAGACTTGAGATAGAAACTCATCCTTGTTTTCCAATACGTGTAGTTAGTTCCATCAAATAGGGGAGGCCTATGAGTGGACTGTCCTTCACCGTGATTGGAAATCAAGGATTGTGTGGTTGCCATGGATCAGCTCTAGGATGTAAATCCTTGTAAAGAGAACAGAGCTCTGATACCAATTGAAGAACAGTTTGGCAACTCTAGAGGGGGTGAATAGAGTTTATATAGAAAATAACCGATTAAAAAATAACTCTTTCACGATCTATGAATAATCAGAGCAAAAAGCGGAAAGTAAATGAAGAGCAAGAAAGCATACGCAAACACAGCGATTTTAACCTGGTTTCCCTCGTGGAGGACTAGTCCAGGCCTGAGAACTCTAGCTCAGGATTAAATCTACTATTTGTGAAATAGTAGTTTACAACCCGTGCCTTTTCTTCAGAAGAGCACGTCAACTTCTTACAGAGGATCGCAGTGGCGATTTGCTTGGAATTGTCCAAGCGACTTTTCAACTCTTGCACAAGAATCCTAACTGAGAGATGCTGAGCACTCGAGACTTAGGAGGCTTGTGGCTAGTAGATGGGAAGGGTATGGCTTATTTGAGCTATAAGAGAGAAGAAAGAGAAATTGGATGATTTGAAATGAGAGAATTCATGCCCTATTTATAGTGTTTTTATAGGCAGAATTCGGCCAGAATTCGGGTAGGAAAATTCAAAAATTTGGCCGTTGGACAACTAGCAACCAGCTAACCCTAAAATTAGGGTTCCTGATTTCTAGGGGACAGAGTTCGGCCCGAACTCTGTGTGGAGGCAGAGTTCGGCCCGAACTCTGTCTCTAGAGCACAGAGTGGTTCAAAGGAGACCATTGGGCAATTTCTGGTTTGGTGGAGCTTGGGATTATTGGGTAGGCTATAGTCTAAGTTTCAAGAGCTCAGCATGACTCAGATTACATTTGTCTAGACTCAAAGAAAATGTAAAATACAGACTTGAATACAACTGAGCTGTTGTCTGTCTTGAGCTTAATGCAGACGTCGTGTGTCGTATTGAATTAATACAGATATTATTTAGTCAATGTTGTCAATATTGGTTGACTGTGACTTTGTGTCAATAAGGTCGAATTAGAACCCTATTGAGAATAGCACGCTGTATTGACAGCTTCAGCCCACAAGTATCTAGGTAGACTAAACTGGTTTAACATTACTCTAGCCATTTCAGATAGAGTCCTATTCTTACGTTCCACAACTCCATTTTGTTGCAGAGTCCTAGGGCAAGAGAATTCATGCAGATAACCATGTGTGTCACAAAATTGCTTGAATTCTACATTTTCTCAAATTTGCCGCCATGATCACTACGAATACGAGTAATCATGAACCCTTTTTCATTCTGTACTTTCTTACAAAAGTTGACGAATTCTGATAATGCATCGTTCTTGCGTGCAAGAAAATAAACCCATGTATATCTAGAAAAATCATCTACAATCACAAATGCATATAACTTACCACCTAGACTAGCAATTCTACTTGGTCCAAATAAGTCCATATGCAACAGTTGTAAAGGTCTAGTGGTACTTACAGCGTTCTTGAATTTGAATGTGGATTTTATAGCTTTGTTCTTTTCACATTCACTACATACCGTATCCTTCTTGAAAGAATATCCGGTAAGCCGCGTACCAACTTCTTTGTAGATAGTCTTAAAATTGTATCCATGTTTGCATGACCGAGTCTCATATGCCATAGTTGACTCTCAATGCTTTTGGCCATCAAACATCTACCTGCTTTGTTAGCATCTTCTAACAAATAGAAAACATATATGTTGTCTTCACTAATACCTTCAAATATAGTACTACCAGTTGAACTATCAACTATAGTACATTTATCTTTTACGAAGTTAATACCATAACCGTGATCAGCTAAATGGCTTATGATGAGCAGATTATGTTTTAACTCGGTAACTAGACAAACATCTTTAATCACTGGATAGGGAGCCTTACCAATGTCATCGATATCGATTATGTACCCTCTTAAATTATTACCAGAGGAGACGTATCCTTCTTTATTCCTCTTCGACAGTATTGCGAATAATGAAGCGTCACCGGTCATGTGCCGTGAGCAACCGCTGTCGAGGATCCATTTGCTCCTAGCATGTGAAGGGTCCCACCTACAAATAATTTACAGATGAAACTCTTGGTACCCATTTCTTGTAGGGTCCTGACTGGTTAGTTTTTGGTATCCATACATAAACATTTAAATCTACTAACTTTTGATTCTACATGCAGAAGATATATGACCAATGAGGCCACAATAGATATTTAGCATATTGAGTGTTGAAAGTAGTGTGAGGTGCATGATTGGTAGGTTTTGGTTTTCTAGTATAGAAAAATGCATGCCTATTTATCTTCTTGGGCATAGTTTTGGTATGGTTTGGTCTGACAGTGTTGGGCGTGTTCCGATGATTCGGTAATTGACACGTGTTAGAATAGGAAGCAGCAACTTCAGGCCGTTTTTCTAAACTAATTTCCAACCTTTTGGAAGTGTCATATAATCTAGTATAGTCAGATGTGAGTGATTCTAATCTGACCTGTGCACACTGGAGACTCTTTCTCTCCTTATATAGGTCTTTCTTTAACTGGGTAATAGTTTGGTCTTTTTCTTCGGATAGCTTAACAGTCTAGTGTAACAACAACTTAATAGAAGAAAGCTCACCATACTCATTTGAAGAGTCATTATCTCTAACATGATCTAGTAGGTCGGTAAGTCTTCCTATTTCACCTTTGTACTCTTTGAGTACCTTCTTAGAGGTTTCATATTTACTACGCAGTTTCATGTAATCATTTAGCAGGTCACTGAAAGCCTCTCTTAGTTGCTCAAAGGTGAAATCATCATAAGGGTCAAATAAAGGATTAGTGATTACCTGATCGCAAGCCATCAAGCATACATTTGTAGTGTCATCTGATTGTTCGTCTTCTGAGTCGCTGGCTTCACTTTCATGCCATATGCTTGTGTTGGTGTACTTTCTTGATGTAGATTTCTTCAGGTAGCCTTTGTCATATTTTGCTTTTCTTTGATGATGATGTTGTTGGACAGTCTTTCTTCATGTGTCCTTTCTTCTTGCATCCGTAGCAAATAGGATCTTCCTCGTTGTTGATGTTGTTGTCTTTTGTTCTCTTGTTAAATCTCATGAACTTCTTGAATTTTCTTACCAGAAGAGCTTGATCTTCAGAGTCGGAGTTGCTGTCATCAGAGTCGTCTTCGACAGTTCTTCTATGTTGAGCCTTGAGAGCGATCGACTTCTCTGACTTATCCTTTAGTGTAGCAACTTCAAAGTCTTGAAGTTCTAACTCGTGAGTGAGTAGCTTACCCATGAGTGTTTCCAGAGATATTGTTGAGAGGTCGTTCCCTTCAATGATTGTTGTAGCCTTTGGAATCCAGTTCTTTGTAAGAGCTCGTAGAAGTTTGCGAATCTTCTCATGGTTACTGTAATCCTTGCCTAGTGAAGACAAAGGATTTACAATATCCAAGAATCTTATAAACATCTGAGTGACTGATTCACTTGGCTTCATTTTGAACGCCTCGTACTCCTGAGTAAGTCTGCTGATCTTTGACTCCTTGACTTGTGTTGTTCCTTCGTGAGTTACTTCGAGAAGTTTCCATACTTCGTTTAATGTTGTACAAGTAGACACCCTGTTGAATTCAGTTCTGTCTAAAGCACAAAATAAAGTGTTAATAGCACGTGCGTCAAGACTGGCCTTTTTTTTTCCTCCTCTGTATATTTGTCATAGGGTTTTTCAACTAAAACTCCATCAACATTATACGAGGGGGCTTTTTATAGCCATCAATAACTACAGACCATAAGTCAAAATTAAAAGATTTTAGAAAGAACTCATACTTGTTTTCCAATAAGTGTAATTTGTGCCGTCAAACAGTGGAGGTCTGTTTATGGCTTGGCCTTCACTTGTGAATTTCACAGTTGCCATGTGTAATGCTGTGATCTATATAACAATTGAATATAACTGCAATTTTACCTTGCTTTACCTGTATAACCCACTCTGATACCAATTGTAGGAACGAAATCGTAAAGCAGAATACTCTAAGGGGGGTGAATAGAGTAGGCAGCGAAATATTGCTAATAAAAAATCTCGTTAGCAGTTAGGTCACAGATATAATAATAATCACAAATAAATGACAGTAATAAAAATTGATCAGAAGGCAAACGCAAACCGAGATTTATACTGGTTTTTCTTTTGTGAGGACTAGTCCAGTCGGAAGAACTCTAGCTTCCAGCTGAATCCACTATTAGAAATTTTTGCAAGTTTTCATACGAAGTCCTTGCAACTTCTACAGACGCGAGCTTTGATACGAAGAACTCAACCAACTTCAATTGTGAAGAGTTGTATCTTCAATCAAGCCTCTGATTACAACCGCTCTGAAACTTCTAGACCGTACCGTACTGGCAAATCGACTAGAGGATTGTAACTGGCTTGGAATTTGAAAATGTCAGCTTTTGAGAACTTCTTGGAAGAAATGTAAGCTTTAGAAGAGAAGAGATTGGAAGTGAATTGGTGATTTGAAATGATCGAAATTCTTCTCTATTTATAGTTTTTTCAAAGACAGAATTCTGGCAGAATTCGGGCAGAACTCTGGCAGAGCTCTTTGTAACAAACCGCAACTGAAGGGTGACCAAGTTCAAAATCAAACGTTCACATAACGTTCAACTTGGCCGAACTCTGGCCGAGTTCTGCTAGGGTTCTGCCAGTTGATTTTGAGAAAATTGTTTTGGCTTTTTCAAAAATCCTTCAGAAACTTTTTGTAAAATAGGATGCTTTTTAAAAATAGTCATTTTTAAAAGGATAGGGTGATTTTGAAAAACGATTCCGTACAGCCTATTTGCCAGTATGACTTGGTGTACAATGTATTCCTAGACTCAATAAAATAAAAAATTACATTGCTTTAAAGAAAATACATTCGGAGTGGCAAACAGCTTCAGTCTTGAACATAATAGATATCCATTATTGAGCAGTATCCAAAACGTCGTAGGTAAACATCTGAATTGCCTTGTATTTATATCAAGACAGAGTGTGATCAATTATTAAAATCAGGTTTGACCATGACCAATGGGCCAACACGAAGCGCTGGTTAAGGGTCCTCCAGATACCTCTAGGCAGGTTCCCCTGACCGAAGATGTGATCAATAGTCTCCATCTGATGGTCTGAACAGCAATTGCAGGTTGATGCTAAGCTAATCCTGATGGTGTTGAAGATATCGTCAGTGGACAATTTTTTTCTAATGGCTCTCCACATGAGGAAGGATCACTTCTTAGGGATGCAGTTGTGCCAACAGTGAGCAGTGATTTGATGCGGCTGGCCAATCCCATGGACATTGGATCTAGCCGATCTTACTGAAAATGCTTCGGATGCCTCGAACGTCCTCTCAGGGCATCGGCCTCTCGCCCGATTCTTAGACCACTGAGACGGACGCTATTCTCCGTTTCGGTGTCGTCCCATGCACGCATCTTATCCCAGTCCCAGTCGTCGGTAATATGGTTCCACATGTCCTTGATCCTACAGTCTCTCGGGGTTTTCGTAAGACTAGGATCAAGCTATCCCCTAACCATCTCTTCCGGAATGGGTCTGACTCGCCGGTACCCAGTTGTAGTCTTATAGCAGGCTCGGCAAGGTCACGCCCGATTAGGATACGACGCCAAGCCGCAGAAGATCTGCTGTTGGATGTGGCCTCTGAAGGGTGGATGTGCTTGAAGTACCTGGCTTTCATAAACCTGGTCCATAAATTCTTGCTCGTGCGAAGATGCCACCACAATTTTATCGAGAAAGCTTTAACGATGTGAGTGAGTTTAGTAAATCCCACCCCCTTCCTCAATCGGATGAGCCATGGAGTCCCAACTCGTCCAATGATGCTTATCATGGTCGTTGTAATGCCCCCAAAAGAAATTACAAAAGATCTGCTCGATCGAAGTAAGAACCTTCAAAGGCAGGAAACATGCGGCTAGGGTATGGATTGGTATGGAGGTGAGCACATGTTTGATGAGGATCATCTTGCCTCCTGGGGAAAGTGACATTGTGCCATCCTTTAAGTTTGTTCCTGATTCTAATGATTAACTTCTCAAAGGTCCAAGCATTGGATTTCCCGTACACTAGGGGGCAACCAAGATAGTTGAATGGGGGATGATCAACAGAGAAAGAAGTTAAGTTGGAAATCCTGCTAGCATGCTCGATCTTGATGTTGTGGTTGGCATAGATGATGCTCTTAGAGGGATTAATTTTCTGGCCTGAGCAAGAGGAGTACCTCTGTAGGGTGTTGTGGACCACTTGAACCGCTCCTTCGTCCCCGGATGAGAAGATGAGTAAATCGTCTGCAAAGGCCAGATGGGTGATGGTAGAACATCCGCTGGATGTGTGATATTGTTGGAAGTGCGAGACGCTGACCATGTTATTAAGGTTCCTGCTAAGGGCATCTGCCGCAATGATGAAAACAGTGGATGATAGAGGGTCGTCTTGTCTAACCCCACGGCTGGATTTGAAAAATCCCTTGGCTTGACCGTTAATGACCGTGAAAACTACGAGTTACTGATGGATCTCCACACTGTGTCGGTCCAAATTTTAGAGAATCCAAATACCTGAAGACCCAGATCATAAATTGCCAGTCCAGTTTGTCATAAGCTTTCTCTATGTCGATCTTACGGCGATGTTGCCCCCTCTAATAGGAAATTTCATACATGTGATTAACTCTTGGGCTAGCATGATATTGTCTTGGATGTTTCTCCCACGAACAAACCCGCTTTGCTCCTCAGAGATGATCTTGGGGAGGAGTCCCGCCATTCTGGTAGCGATGATCTTGGAGATAATCTTGTTGGTGAAAGTACACAGACTGATGGTCCAAAAGTCACGAAAGGACTCCGAGTTATCTTTTTCGGTATGAGGATGAGGTTGGCACTGGAAATAGCTTTGGGTATGTGGCTCCTTCGAAGAAAGCAATAGCAGCTTCGATGATGTCCTGTTTGATAATGTCCCAACACATGCGGAAGAAGACCCCCAAAAACCTGTCAGGACCGGGAGCGTTGTGCTCGTTCAGAGCCCACACCGCGTCTTTCACTTCCTGATCAGTGGGACGGCGTTCCAACTGGGCGTTGTCATTGTCGTCGATCAGACAGGGGATTTGATCAAGAAAGGCATTGTCTTTATGAACCGTCTCTTTGGTGAATAATTTGGAATAGAATTCTAGCAGCTGCATGGATGCTCTTTTGGTCAGTGATGATGTTCCCATTATCGTCAGTAGTATGGTGAATCGTGAGCTTCTGTCTGCGATCGTGACGCAAGCGTAGAAGTATTTCGAGTTTTTATCCCCATCACTATCCCATTTCAACCTCGCTTTCTGTTTCCAGAAGACAGTATCCACTTTGAGCCTGAATTTAGCATAGTCTTGGTGAGGTTCAGGGCTGTCCTAGCCGTCGGGGACCGATTCGAAGCGAACCTGGCTTCTGCATGGGTGACGTCGTCTTCAGCAATCTGAACGGCTTAAAAAATGTCCCCATAAGAAAGTTTGCTCTAATTTGACAGGGCTTTCCTTGTAGCCTTGAGCTTTTTGCTCACCCGGGCCAGGGGGTCGGGTGAGTCCTCGTGATTCCATGCTTCCGCGACGATACCCAAAAAATGGGGGTGCTCGGTCCAGAATTCGAGGAACTGAAAATTCTTTTTGGGTGGGTTGGTATTGCTTTTAATTTCCACCAGCAGCGGGGCGTGGTCGGATTCCGAGGAGTTGAGATGGGATAGCTTGGTGGTGATCCCCATACCGTGCCATAGGTCTTCGTTAGGGCTCTGTCGAGACGGGAATATTGGCGGCGGTCACCTTCTTGCATGTTGCACCAGGTAAAGCATTGCCCGTAAACTTGAGGGTGACAAGATGAGCATTGAAGATGAAGTTATTGAAGTCTTGCATGGCTGCCATAGGAGGAGGACGGCCTCGGTTTTCTCTTTTTGTAGGTAATCGCATTAAAGTCTCCGATGCAGAGCCAAGGAGAATTGATATGGTGTAGGTGAATGTCGAAGAGATCGTTCCACAGTTGTTTTCGCTCTGTGATATAACATCTGCCGTGGACCGCCGAGAGGATTACGCGTTCGGGGAGCATAGGGTTTCCAACTAGCAGGATATGGCCTGCCGGGAGTCCTGGATGATTCCGATGTTGACGTCCTTCGTGCCGAGGATCCAAATATCGTGTCTGCCTGCTATGGATGTGGGGAGATTCAGCTGCAATTGGATCGATTTAAGTCTTTTGGTGGGGATTTTGGGTTCAAGGATAATTAGGATGTCAATCTTGTGGATTTTCGAAGGCTGAAAACTCTCCTTAATGTAGGTTTGTTCCCCAGACCGTGGATATTCCAGGATATGATGTTTATCATTAAAGAGTTGGGGTGGGAATTTTTTTGTTTTTCTTGACAGCGAATCTAGTTTAGATGGTTGTGGTCTCAGCAGTTCCTTGCTTGACATTGACCCCGTACGAGGTTGATGCTTCTCTGCCTTTGTCGAGGTGGGGTGGTCCCGTTTAGATTGCTCGTGTGGGTCCGAGTAGTGGCCGATCGATTCCCCGACGAGTCCATGATGGGGTCCTCTGGGGGGGTAACTAAGGAATCACTGGCACTCCCTATCAGAAGGATTGTTTGCTGTAGAGGGTAGCCTGCGGCCTGAACCTGTTGTCCTCTTCGCACTAGGTTTGGCCCTAGGATGCAAGAGCTTCTACAACAGGGTCTTCGTTGACGAGTTTATGATCTGCTTCGATACTGTTGGTGGTCGTCTCTACGCCCTCCGAGACTGGGGAAGCGCTGACTCCGTTGGGGGCTCCGTATCCCTCGAATCAAGAGCGTCGAATTGGTTGAGAGTGAGGGCTTGGGTTCCGGTGAGGGCGCAGTTGATTAGGGGGTACGCTGTCTCTGTAGTGCCCCGCTCCGCGAAGGCACTAGATAAACAGAAAGACGGATTGCTGGATTTGCAACAGAAGACGATTGATCTGGATGAGTGGACGAAGTCTCACTTGCTGATTCGCTTACGCCTAATAAGAATCTGAGTTTTTGATTGAATGCTTTTGTTAATAACAAGATGGTAAATCATCGAGTATGCTTTAAGAGAATTCATATGTTGCCTTGCTAAGAAACGAATGTTGCCTTGATCAATAGAACCTTGTCATGCTAATAACAAGACGGTAACTAGTATGTATGCTTGTAAGAGATTTCACATGTTGTCATGCTAAGAAAAGAGAGAACCTGTATGTTAATGAAAGAATAATCTGCATGCTAATAAGAAGACTCGTTGCCTGCTATTAAGAACTGATATGATGCTTGTCATGCTTGATAGAATAAGAAAAGACAAATGAATCGAATTGAATGCTTGGTCATTGCTTGTTACTAAGTATGCTTGAGAATTTTAGACATGTATAGACAGACTGGTATATGTTGACATGAATAAAAGAAAGGCATGAATGGAACGTGTCGTATATCTGTAAAGGCACGAATTAAAGTGTCGTATATCTGTTAAGGCATGAAAAGAACATGTCGTACATCTGACCACAAATCTGTCTCATCTGATAGAACTGCTAGAGCATGCATGTGGTCTCGGACAACTTGTTAACAAGAAAAATTTGTCTCTCGGGTGGATTTGGGGGCGCCTGGACCATTCGGCCTAGGAGAGATTAGGGCCTCCATGTGAAAATGGGAGTCGATCTGAGTCCTTAGCAACGAGCTGAACCCAAGAGAGTCACAGCGCTAATCATGGGTTTTCCCATGGACCATCATATAGATAGGTGTTGGTTGGTGCAGAGCTGAACCGGAGAGTCACAGCTGCCAATCGAGTTTGCATGTGTCAAGAATGTTTTGCTAAGAGCTAACGATACAGAGACGAACAGGGATGACAATGTTGGTTTTATCATGTTTATGCAAATCCTTGTCTTGTACCGGGATGGACGGTCGACTATGGTAAGAATCACTGAATAAGTGATAATACGTATTGCTTGAGTTTGCTATATGAATTGTTTGTAGAGATTAATCCGTGCAAAGAAATACTATGTTCCATTCAAAGAAACGATAATGTATCATGCTTGTCATTGACCCTAACAGTTGCTCGAACAAAAAATGATATTCTCATGAAACACGCTGCACTTTGTACATGAAATAAATAGTCATCGTGCTTGAATTCAAAAGAGTCCCTTATATGCTTGAAATGAAATGAAATAAATGTTGGCTTTTCAAAAGATGTGTTTTCAAAAAGATATGTAAACAGACTCTATATGCATAAAATGTATAGGTAAAAAGTAGCAAGATCACATCATAAGAAACGTTTTCTCACTAAATAAACAGATCGTTTCAGACAAATGTAGCTCTTTGTTCACAATCACCAGTATGCTGATATACTGACCCACCATCAGTCTGCATGCAGGTGCACTATGCATCGAGAAGGATAGTCCAAATGATAGTCCGAGCATCATCCTCAAGAGCCAACAATCAGAAGAGATGCCAAGAGATGACATTTGTTACAAAGAGTTGGTTTGTATATAAAGGGATGTAATATATGGGAATAGGATTATTGTAATCTGTAAAGTTCTGAGAGAATATATATTGTATTAGAGAGAATCGAAAGCTTGTAATCTGTTCAAATGAAATCAATAAAGAGAATTGTTTCTTGTTACCATTGTGTTTAATGCTTGTATTCTGAATTATGTCCGCTGCTGCTTCAATTATCTGCTATATGATCCGCTGCATTATTGTCAACCTTGTCTATCTTGTCTTACTTCAGGTCTTGGCCTTGTGCAAGTGCAACTTAGGCTTGTACGGCATCATGCCTTAGCGAGGACGAATGGTCGTAAAGAGCCCGAAGCGAGGACGAAAGGACTCTGCGGGATCGGGGAGTGACAGTCTCCGTTAGGGCTTCTGCGTCCCCCGAAACAAGAGCGTCGAATTGGTTGGAGAAGTTGAAGGTTTGGAAGTTGAAGGGGATCAAGGCTTTGCTAGTGTCTGACTTGCCTTCGCTGGAGCCGAAGCGTGTGTGTGAGTTTGAAGAGGTAGAAGAGGAGCCTTGGGTGTCCTCCCCTTAGTAGGTGCTTTGTCGTTCTAACCTGATTTCTTCTTGAGTTCTGGGTGGAGACGGTGGCAGTGCTTTGGAAGGTGACCTCTTCAATGGCAGTGGTTGCAAAACATAATGTGGTTTCGTAGAAGATTTGTTGGGTATAGGTTTGGTTGCCCAATTCGATCATGATGAAATTGGGTGGTTCGGATGTGAGATCGAGTTCTGTAGCTCCCCTTCCGAAATTTTTAAAAATATTTTATTATTATTTATTTTATTTAAATGGTGATTTTAGAATGTTAGAATAATTATTTAGTTTATTATTACGGTAGAAGATTTTAGCCATGATTGAGTTTTGGAGTACACGGTGACTGGGAATCATGGCACGGATAGCGCAGTGGCGTGCTTTGACTAGAGTTTAGCCATGGTAGGGGAAGGCCGAGCCATAGTGATGACCTAACTAGGAAAACCAGGCCAAGTTACGAACTAATCCCTATAAATGGTTAATTAGTTAATTATTAATATTTGGCTTTAGGAATTTCGATTGTACCAAAAATCGTCCGGACTGGACCCGAACTAAGACCAGAGCCCATGTACCCGGGTAGTGTGTCGAAGGACATCTATGTAGATGTATGGTTGGTATCTGTTTTATTTTATTTTGGCCTAGTAAGCCGTATTCCAAAAATATGGTTACATTCAAATTTCTTGTTATAATATATATTATTATATATATATATAGATATATATATATATAATATCTATATATATATATATATATATATATATATATATATATAATATGATTTTGGACAACATAGTAGGAAATTCCCTTAACAATATGATTGGATTTTGGGATTTATCTAGATTGTATATATACATGTTTATATATAAGGTACGGATGCCTATTACATAATTGTAAAATATATACGTTTATTATCAAATAAAATTTAGTAAATATATTTTGTGTTATGTAAAGTATATATTAATATATTGATATTTATAATAATTTTATTGGACATGGAGAATAGTTGCAAGGGAATATGTTTAGACTGTGGGACGTATTTATACATATAGAAACTATATATAAATATAGATATATATATATATATATATTAAAGGTGTGCAGGTATACATAAATGTATGTTATATGTATACGTGTATATATAAATATATATATATGTGTGTATATAATATATAGGAATATGTGAGTTTGTGTATATATATAAATATATTCGTATTTATATGTAATATGTACAAGTATTTATGTAAATACGTATGTACATATATATGTATACATACATGTTAATGAATGAAAAAGAATAATAAGCAAGTACCCCTTGTTCTCATTTGTACTAGTACTTGGAAGTGCTAATGGACAGAACTGTAGCTAGCTACATGCAAAATGATTGTATTGAAGCATGGCTATTTGGAACTTTGATATTTAATATAATGCAAACTCCTGATGAGTTTGCAGAGCCAGGCTCAACAGCCGGCCTGCCAACCGAGCCCCCACAGGCTTTCCCCCACCCCCAAGTGAAAGTAGCAATAGCAGGCCCAGAGCCAAGCTCTCAAACCGAGCGGGCAACCCAAACGCATCAGAGCCGTAGACTTTTATGATATACCCGAACAGAACAGAAGCATTTAAAACGAAAGAGAGAGGCGGGAGGATTCCAAAACCCTAATCCAGGCGGAGTCGCCGCCGACCCCACACGAGGGCGCACACCCCCACGAACGCGCGACGGCCGGAGTCGCCGTCGGCCGGCCGAGTTGGCCAGGAACCGCGTCCAACGCGCACAGGCGCGGGATAGGAAGAAGGCAGCAGCAGGGGCTGCGGGAAGCCAACTTCGAGATCGAAGTCCACGATCGTTGCTCTATCGTTTTCCGAAATGATTCTTCAGGTATGATCCTGATATAACCACCTTCATTTGCCTTCATATAGATTTAATTTAGACGAACTGCATTGCCCGAGAAATCGACCCAAAGTCGATGAAAAACCCGTCCCAAAAACAGGACTGAAAACAGTCGAGTTAGCCTACTTCGCATTTATTTATCTCCCAAACCATGCTTAATTTCGAAACCTATTTGAAGGCGTTTATTGACAACATGTAGGGCTTCGATTCACTTTTTACGGAATTTAATTTCGTCGACTACGTAAAGAGAAATCGGATTGTAAAGTTACCGAAAAACCTGTTTTGAAAATCAAGAAAACGCTCCACACGACGTGCGTCACGCCAATCCGGACGACGTGGTCACGAACCGAAAGCATCGAAAGCTGCGTAACGGCTTCGTGGTCGTGTGGGCTTTGACGGAATTCAAATTGGTCGCGTGTGCGCGACGAATTTGATGCGTATCCGTCGAAATTTCCCGTATCGTGCACATTGCAAATTCTCCAATTACTTTGTGCACGTTCGTCAGATCGAGACGAAACTTGCGCCAACAGGACCGTATCATTTTTTGGTCCTGTATGCCAAGTTTGGTCCAATTCCGAGACAGTTGAATCCGACGTCGTTTTGCGGCCCCACGGTCCCGCTCAACGGGCGATTTTTGTGCACGGCCCGCCGGAATCCAACTCTGGACATACGGTTGGGTTCGTATCGGAAAACTGGATTCGTAGACATGTATTTGATGACTTTAGAGACCGTTGACTCTAGCACGCTTTTCGGTACAAAGCGGGTCCAACGGCGGACATCGTTTTTGCCCGAAATTACCGTTTTGCCCTTGTGGCCAGAATTGGACTTAAGGACAGGCAATCCTAGCTAATTTGACTATTCTGAGAACGTGGTAATGTTTATTTCAGCATTCGGAGACTTCTGCATGTGTTGATTGATTGTGGCTCGTGAGTGGTATTTATTATTGGTTTCTCCTCCAGCTAAGGACCTCAGGCAAGTGCACTTTCTGATTGCTTTTCGATTCATAGTAGTCTTTTCATTTCATGTCTATACATATATCTTGCTGCTTGTTACACGCTCGTCACACGAGTAGTCGGAGGGGAAATACTTAGTATACCTGTGGACTACCCAGAAATATCTCATGAGTCTATTCTTGAACGATAGCTGCTGCACACGACACGTGCAGTATGCCGGATTTTACCCCCTAGCCGTCCACATGGCGAAAGGATATTTCACACCACTTAGATAGATGTCTTTTATTAGCTTTTCCTTGTTTATTTCTCTATCGTGCTATGACATCACTTTATCTTACAGTTTTCATTTCTCATATGCTATTTTCATGTCTTGATAATTCTATTGTGTTTTGCACTGCCGTTGGTTTGTGTACTTGTTCCAATCCTGACTGGATAACCAACATTTTTCAGGTTTAGCCGCGATCACTCTTAGCACTGGGAGAACTTGGGTATGCTGAAGACAACCTAGAAATAGATAGCCATTGTATCATTTCATTAATTGTAAAACTTTGTATTTTTCCTTTAAATATAAATGTTGTAACTGTTGTAATAAATTTAGAAATGTGAATGAGCAGCAATGTGATATTTGAGCATTTATTTCTTGCGGGCTTGACAGCGTTCTACCGCCGACTCTGCGGCGTAGGCTGGCTTGGACACGTCTCGTATCCGAAAACCGGGTGCGGGTCGTGACAAGTTCCACACAGATTTTAGCATAGTGATCCTTGGCGAGGTTGCTGGTCTCTGGGGCCGTGGCCACATACGTTCCAAAGGAATTGGCAATACGCCTAAGTACCGCTGGGACAAAGCAAATGAGGGGTAGTTAGGCAGGGTCACCCAGGCTGCGACCTTTGCTGAGTCTTCTTTGGTGCTAAAGCTTGCTGACCACTTGACGATCTTCATCTGGTGGGAATCAACCCTGCATGTGGCTTTGGACCATACTGTTCTATGATCAAGATCAGGAGATAGGTGGAGGAGGATATCGGGGATCGAGGAGGGCAACTCGATAATCCGTCGAAAGTTTCCAACCGGCTATCATCTCCTGCACCCTGGAGAGTTTGGGACAGCCCAACGAAAATTTGAGAATGAAGGTGTGGGGGAAAGAGGAAGATAGAGTGTTTAATTCCAAATCGGAGAAGGGGACGAATGGCACTGGAGATTCCTGGAGTACACAATGTCCGGAAGATCGACGTCAGGGATAGGGTCCCTTGTGCTGATGCTAAATCCGGGCGAAGAATGGCGGCATAGGACACCTGGGCTGCCCCGGACGTGGAGGGAATCTGCTCGGGGCGAGGAGGGATCTGCGCGGGGCGAGAAGGAATCTGCTCGGGGCGAGGGTTGGGGGCGGCAGAGACTGCCAGAGGCAATCTGCCAAGGGAGGGAAGAGGAGGAGCCTCGGAGGCGACCGAGAACGGGACGGGGGCCTCCCTCCACGTAGGGAGGGGTGCTGTCGGCACACCAACCGCCTCTGGGCGAGAAAGAGAAGGTGCGGCCCGAACCGCAGTGGCTAGGGGCATCGCACCGGCACCGCCCGGAATGACAGGGGCGGCCGGAGAGATGACAGGGGCCTTCAGGCCGGATAACTCGGGGCCCAAGCCACGCAACGATGGACCGGGGGGTCCAAGGGGAGCAGCGATGATGTAGGGGGAGGGGGCTGGGCAACGAGGGGGGAGAGAAGAAGCCGGGAGTGAAGGGGGAACGGGAAACGCGGGGGCCGAAGTAGGATGGGAACCTGCGTAAACCTGTGCAAGAGGGGCTCCGTCCGCGTACGATAGGGAATACGCGTGGTAGCCTGGGGTAGGCCCGGCTAAGCGCTGGTCAAGAGGGGCCGAACCTGTGCAAAATCCAGAGAAAAGGGTGGGACAGCGTAAAATGCTGAATGAGAAAGGTGGGACCCACTGAAGTAATCTGTAGGGGGGTAGCATTACGCGAGGAGTGGGAAAAAGTTGGTGGGGCCACCTTGTTAGGGGAGCTGCTGACAGCTAGCACGAGGGGTTGACGGTTGGGAGACCCGAGGCCTGCACCACATGAGGGCTCCCAACCCGAAGAATACGAAGCTCCATTTGAAAATTGAAAAAAAAGGGATGGCGCCAACCGGTGGTCTACCGCCGGAGAACTACCTGCCCAAGGAGGGCTGGCTTGGAGCCCGTCGGGGACAAAGCTCAGATGAGAGAAATTACGTACCGGGGAGTGGCTAGGGGACGGCAGCTGTGCGAAGAAGCAGTGGGGAGCTGGGGCTGGAGGAAGGGATAGAGGGAGGGGTCGGAGTGCCTCAGAGGGACGGGAGGAGAGGCGGAGTAACCTGGATAGCGGTAGAGGGATTGAGAGGAAGGAAGGGTCGGTTGAGAGGGGGAGAAGAGGAGGGGGAGGGCAGACTAAGGCGAGGCAATCACCTGGCCATGGTGGTGCTGCCGACGAACACCGGAGAGAAGGGAAAGGCGGACAGAGGGAGGGATCCATGAGAGGGCGGGATGAGGGAAAGAAGGGGGCCAGGCCTCCGAGCGCCGACTAGCGGCGGGGAGGGAGCTCCCGAGGGGGAGCTCACGGAGAAGAGAGCGTCGTTATATGTATATTTATATGTTTATATATATATAATATATATATATATATATATATAAGTCATGTTTCTCTCCCACAGCCGGCCCTAGCTTGCGATCGGCATGGATCGTCCGCCCCCCCTCCCATCTGAGCGCCTCCTCCAGCGGTCATGGAGGCAAAGGTTCTCCCCTCCCCTCGGTCTCTCTCCCCCTTCCCTCCCTTCAGCCGTCCTCCCCTCCCCCCTTTTCAAGCTCGTGGATGTCGCTTAGCCGGTTGGGCTCGGTGTCGTGTCATGGGTTCGGCGTCGGCGGGGGCAGAGTACATCTATCCGCCTTGCTCGTTCACCCCCTGCCGATGCTTCCCCCTCTCGGTGCTCTTTTTCGGCCGCAGACTTTCGAACGACGATGTCGTAAGGCTGCGCCGCTATGTGAGATGCGCTTCTAATGGAGCTTTTGATGCTACTGCGCTTCTGGGCGACGAGCGGTCTTATGTTCTATGAGACAGAGTCACTGCACTTTTAGGGCTATGAGTAGACTTTTGCTTCAGGCGATGGATTCACTATGCTTTAGGGCGATGAGTGGACTTGTGTTTCAAATAACGGGGTCACTGTGCTTTAGGGTAACGAGTGGACTTTTGTTTCAAACAACGGAGTCACTGCACTTTAGGGCGACGAGTAGACTTGTGCTTTAAGCAACGAAGTCACTGTGACTTAGGGCGACGAGTAGACTTGTGCTTTGGGCAACGATGTCACCAAAGATCATATGATGTAGGTCGTTGAATGGGCCAAGCTTTTGGTTACAGCGAGGGCTCT
>JANAVB010010998.1:3015309-3239429 GCA_029216955.1 Iris pallida | reverse complement strand
AGTGGGCCCACTGAAGTAATCTTAGGGGGCAGCATTACGTGGGTGGAAAATTGGTGGGGCCACATTGTTAGGGAGCTGCTGACAGCTAGCAAGGGGTTACGGTTGGGAGACCCGAGGCCTGCACCGCAGGAGGGCTCCCAACCCGAGGAATACGAAGCTCCATTTGAAATTGAAAAAAAGGGGATGGCGCCAACCGGTGGTCGACCGCCGGAGAACTACCTGCCCAGGGAGGGCCGGCTTGGAGCCCGTCGGGGACAAAGCTCAGATGAGGAGAATTACGTGCCGGGGAGTGGCTAGGGGACGGCAGCTGTGCGAAGAAGCAGTGGGGAGCTGGGCTGGAGGAAGGGATAGAGGGAGGGGTCGGAGTACCTCAGACGGACGGGAGGAGAGGCGGAGTAACCTGGATAGCGGTAGAGGGATTGAGAGGAAGGAAGGGTCGGTTGAGAGGGACAGAAGAGGAGGGAGGGCAGACTAAGGCGAGGCAATCGCCTGGCCATGGTGGTGCTACGACGAACACCGGAGAGGAGGGGAAAGGCGGACGAGAGGGATCCATGAGAGGGCGGGATGAGGGAAAGAAGGGGGCCAGGCCTCCGAGCGCTGACTAGCGGCGAGGAGGGAGCTCCCGAGGGGGAGAGCTCACGGAGGAAAAGCGCCGTTGTATGTATATTATATTTTATTATATATTTATTTATATATATATATATATATATATATATATATATATATATTATATATAAGTCATGTTTCTCTCCCCACAGCCGGCCCTAGCTTGCGATCGGGCATGGAGTCCGCCCCCCTCCCATCTGAGCGCCTCCTCCAGCGGTCATGGAGGCGAGGTTCTCCCCTCCCTCGGGCTCTCTCCCCCTTCCCTCCCTTCAGCCGTCCTCCCCCCCTTCCCCTTTCCAAGCTCGTAGATGTCGCTTAGCCGGTTGGGCTCGGTGTCGTGTCATGGGTTCGGCGTCGGCGGGGGCGAGAGTACATCTGTCCGCCTTGCTCGTTCACCCCCTGCCGATGCTTCCCCCTCTTGGTGCTCTTTTTCCGGCCGCAGACTTTCGAACGACGGTGTCGTAAGGCTGCGTCGCTATGTGAGATGCGCTTCTAATGGAGCTTTTGATGCTACTGCGCTTCTGGGCGACGAGCGGTCTTGTGTTCTATGAGACAGAGTTACTGCACTTTTAGGGCTATGAGTAGACTTTTGCTTCAGGCGATGGATTCACTATGCTTTAGGGCGATGAGTGGACTTGTGTTTCAAATAACGGGGTCACTGTGCTTTAGGGTAACGAGTGGACTTTTGTTTCAAACAACGGAGTCACTGCACTTTAGGACGACGAGTAGACTTGTACTTTAAGCAACGAAGTCACTGTGCCTTAGGGCGACGAGTAGACTTGTGCTTTGGGCAACGATGTCACCAAAGTATCAGATGATGTAGGTCGTTGAATGGGCCAAGCTTTTGGTTATAGCGAGGGCTCTACGCTTCTGAGTTGAAGCGAGGGCGCAGAGCTTTTGAGTTTGAAGGTTCTGCACTTTTTAGACTGAAGTGAGGGCTCTATATGAAGAAATGAGGTATCTGCACTTCTGGGTTGAAGAGGGGGTACAGGTACCTGGCTGCACTTCTGAGTCGAAGGAGCTAGTTCATGTTGAAGTCTTTTTAAGATCATTTTATGACTGCTCTCCTTGATGGCCGAGTCGGTCGTCCTCCTCTTTAATTACCACCGTTATTTGGAGAAATTCGAGAAGTTAGTGGCCTAGGACTCAATTGAATAAACCTATTAAATGAGGTTCGTTGTGCTGAGTTCTAGGTTCATCCCATTAATCTGGACATCTTTGACCGACGGCCACGTGGCATGTTGGTTGGACCACACTTACCCTATATAAAAAAGAGTTTTTTGAAGAGTCGTCTTCCTCTCCAAACGTTATGCTTGATCCCGACTTAGCTTCGAACGATCATTGGCCTTGCACAAGATGGTTGTGGATCCCTTCGTTCAAAGAAGCTGTGCCTTTGTAGAAGAATTGCTGCTGAGTTTCAAGATGCACTTGAGCGTTTGGCATAAGAAGTTCGAACCTGAACAACGTTTTAGAGGTCTTCAAGATCCAAGCTTTCGTATTTGGATTGGTTGCCAATCAAAAGAGCCACATGTTGTGCTCTGTCCTACTCAATGGCGGTGGCACAACCTGTGCTGTGGAGTGAGTTCTCGCTCGGGCCAATAGCTGCTTCAGGAAGTGGCTCGCTCTGACCGCAGTGTGCATCTGGGGGGCTGCGAGTCTATGAAGATTAACCTCCTTGTATGGCGCCTGTGAAAATTAACCCTTTTGTAGATCTTTAGATGCCTTAGTTCTTTTCATGCTGAATCTGTAATAGATCTTTGTAGGCAAAGCTCTTTTCTTGTAATCATGATGAATCTGTAATAGAACCTTGTAGGCAAAGCTATTTTCTTGTAATCATGATGAATCTATAATAGATCCTTGTAGGCATGATTTAATAAAGAACTTTTTATGAAATGTGGTTCATGATCTTCTGTCTGCACTTTCCTAGTACATGCGCTTTTGTAAAGCTTTGTATAGTTGAGAACATTGCCTGCACTTTTGATGTATATGCACATTTTTATGCTTCTACAAGACCCCTTCAAATTGTTTCAAACTTGAATCAAGCTCAGAATACTTTGAACAGAAGCATGACATGTGTCCTTTTCGAGCGAATGCTCGGCGTGCCTACTGACAGGCTGTCGTTATGCTTAGGCTTCAGCATTAAATGCCTTGAGCCGTCGCTTCATTAAAATTGATCTTAATTCCTCATTTCTACGGAACGGTCATCATGATCCCAACTTTTCATTCCCACGTTGTTCGAAGAGTTCCCTTAATCATGAAGCATTTTGTCTTCTTTTGCTGACATGGCTACACCCTATAAGTAGGGGTCGTTGGGGAGAGAGAAAACTTTCTTGCTTTCACCTACCTTCCAACAGAAGCTTTTCGTCAGAGTCTTCTTCTTCTTTCAAACCCTAACTTTTCTTGCCATGGCCCCCAAGAAATCAAGAATCCCGAAAGCTCCTGCGGCGAGCTCCAAGAAGACTAGTGGGGCAGCGGCTAGCCCCCGACCGGCTGCAGTGACTGTGAGACAAACTAGAATGTCATCGGCGAGAAAAGCAAGGGAGGCTACTCGTCAGGCCAAAGGAAAGCAGTTGGCCTCTGAAGTCGTCGTCGTTGAGCAAGCTCCTTGTAGAAGCATGAAAAATCTCAGCTGAAGACATCCCATCGCTAAAGTGCAAAAGATGCAAAAGACTGGGGCTCAGTGCTAAAAAGACAAAACAGAATATATGGAGAGAAGTCCCTTCATTGTCATGTCTAACAAAGTCTAGTACAGACACATCAGGACTATACATAAGGGACTAATTCGGTTCTTCTACAAAGTAAAGTACGTGCAGGCAACTCTAGAGGGGGGGTGAATAGAGTACTTGTGAAAATAATAATCAATTAAAAAATCAACTCTATTCAATCTCAACTAGTAGATAATTAATCAGAATAATTGAGGAAACTAAATAGAGATCAGAAAGCATACGCAGACACAATAATTTTTAACCTGGTTTTCCTCGTGGAGGACTAGTCCAGGCCTTAGAAATCTAGCTCAGCATTGAAATCCACTATTTGTGAAATAGCTTTACAACCACGTGCCTTTACACAGAAGAGCATGCCAACTTCTTGAAAAGATCGCTGAGGCAAAACTTAAAATTTTCCAAGTGACTTCTTCAATACACTTGCACAAAACTTCTAATTGACTCACACCAAGCACCTTGTAGGCTTGGAAAGTTTTATGGCTAGTAGATGAGAAGAGTATGGCTATTTAGGATGTATAGGCTATAAGAAGAAGAGACGAGAAGATTGGATGATTTGAAATAAGAGAAAAGGGTGCATATATATACTAGTTTTGGGAGGCAGAGTTCGGCCAGAACTCTGTCCAAAATTCAAAAATTATGGCCATTGGACAACTTGCAATGAGCAATCCCTAAAAATTAGCCTCTGGAAATTAGGAGACAGAGTTCGGACCAAACTCTGTGTGGGCAGAGTTCGGCCCGAACATATCTGCCTCCTTGGAGACATAATGCTCATTAGGCTAAATGGGCTTTGGCAGTTTGGCTTTTTATTTGTGGGGTTTTTTGGTTATCTAGTCTATGGTTGAGGTACTCAGTGCGACTCAACGTACAATAGCCTAGACTCAAATAAAATTGTAAAAATACAGACTTCCGATGACAAGTTCCAGCAGTATTCGGCGAGCAGTCGTCGATGATGATTGTCTGACTTGATATGTGTTAGTTCTGTTTTGTAGCTTTGATGACAATATATGTGTCGAGTTGGATCATGTGAAATATCTATTTGTTAATTATCAAGATTAGGTTGACTGCAATCCAGTTTGGGTCAACAATCTCCCCCATTTTGATAATTGACAAAATTGCGATATTTGCGTGTCGCAACATTCATACATGGACACATATATAGCTCCCCCGTAGATGGGCAATTTGATTTCCCCGTAAATAGAGAAGTCCTGATATAAGTACTAGTCCAAACAATATAGCACAAGTGTAGCACAATATAGCACAAGTGTTTATCCAAAAAATGGTTAAGCAAATATCACATATTCTTCCCCTTTGACATTTAGCAAAATGAAATAGAAGCTCCCCCATAAAAACATAACCATGGTGAAAATATGCAATCACACAACCAAGGCTCAAACCAACGTAAGAGATAGCTAGCAAATAATCCAAATAGAAGCCATAAAGACATAAAGTAGTACAAAGCAAAGAGTTTTCAACTACATAACCATTGAATGAAAATGACAAAGTGCATAAACAAAAGAAATCCTAAGCATCAACAGCATCATAAAATGGACCACGGCCGTCATGGAGCACGGGAAGGTCCAGCAGAGTCAGATGGGTCACTGGCAGAGCGACGAGGATCAACAAACGCGGCATCTGGATCCAAATACCTCCTGACCCAGGTGTCGTCGATACGGTAACCTTCACGAGAAGGGTCCCATACCATGGGATAAGACACCGTAGGATGAGAAGCCAAGGAGTACTGGATGTCATGCAGAGTGTTGCGGATGGCCGACATCTGTAAGGTGGTGCGATAGTCCTTCTAAGTCCAGCGATCGTCCTCCAAGCGGAAACGAGCACGCATCATAGTCTGAATAGACTCAAGAGTAGCAGGTGGCTCAGGCGCAGGTTACCCAAGAGCAGGAGGATCAGCCTGAGTATTAGACTCGGAATGCTCTGACTCAGCAGGGAGACTCAACAGCTGCTAGAAGCTGCCATACCTTAGACAGATAGGCAGGGGCAGGAAGGAACTAGCACTCATCAAGGGAAATATGAAACGCACAAAAAATCATCGACAAATAGAGGCCGTAGACCAATGATCGAGGTCTCTTCCGTGCACTGATCATCTAGTCCATTATAGTGTGCGAAAAGTTAAAAGGGACATGGAAGTGGAGATGATAAAGTACAGAGATCTCAATATAAGATACTTCATCGTTCGATCCCGCTTTGGGCGAGATCGTGGAAAAAATGATACGATAAAGTTCATAGAAATACGGGTTAAGATATTTAGCCCGTAGCTTGCGTGGATGAGTGTTGGGAGTACACAAATCATCCTTAAAACTTTCAAGTGACGATCCATCAGGAAATTGAAACTTGCGGGCATCGACAAGTTTCTCCCAAGAATTGGGTTCTGGGATCTCGAGATATTCCGCAAGCTCAAAATCATCAAAAGTAATATCGATACCGGCGATACGAGAATAGATTCGTGTCTCGTCAAAGGTTAGATTACAATAAAACATTTGGATAGCATTCAAATAGATAATAGATGATGTAGAAACTAACTCATCTAAACAAAGATCATGGAACAATGAATCATAAGCCAAAAATATAGTAAAATTGATCGGATGACCTGCATATACACTCCGTGAACGGAAATCGACAAACCATTCATTGGAAGCCTCCAATGATACAAAATTTGTTCATTAAATGTGCTGGGGTCATGAGGTGGTGGTGGATTAAAAGTGGATGGATTGGAGGAGTAAAAGGAGGAGGAGGATTGGAAGATGATGCTCCTTGTCACGACCCGCACCCGCTTCTCGGATACGAGGCGTGTCCAAGCCAGCCTACGCCGCAGTGTTGGCGGTAGAACGCTGTCTAGTATATACAAGTCACATGAATCTAGAATATTGTAGGCAATCTATATCTCATCCACAGAAATCAGAGGATACAACTAACTCAATTAAGACTGAATAATGAATGATAATATAAAATAAAGTATCAAGTTCATCGAAAAAATCCAGTTACGTCCGGTGGACACAAATCTACTACCAGTAGACGAACATAAAATAGAACATAAAAATGAAATAACTGAGTCCAAACTGCTAATCATCAAGATACCCTCAGCTGCAGTGGTACCGTGGTCAATGCTGACTCAAACCTGCTCATGTGCACCTAGCTCAATACTCGGCTAAACCTGAAGAGATCATCAGGTCCTCAGGGGACTAGCAAGATACATAAAACATGCCTACTAATATAACAGTAAATAACTTGTATGAAAGATAAGGATGGTGCAAGAAGGATATCTAAGACACGACAGACAATATGGAAATATAATACTAGACTTGGCTATCAATCAAACGATTAACCCTATAGCTTGTAGTACAATGCAAGATACTCCCAATCTATAGTAGGTTTTGACTGTAGTACAATGCAAGATACTCCCAGTCAAGAATAGCCAATTCTAGTATCGATTTCCTCTTCCAAAGGAATACAAGGTCAAGTAGAGACCTATAAACCGTAGTACAATGCAAGATACTCCTAATCTATAGTATGTCACAAATCAAGTCAATCAATCAATATCAAGATCGAAGAATCTGCTATAGGTCGTAGCACAATGTAAGATACTCCCAATCTATAGTACGTCTCAACTGTAGTACAATGCAAGATACTCCCAGTCAAGAATAGTCAAGTCAAGAACAAGGTGTAGAACTGGAAACTTTATCACAAGACACGATAACATGAAGAAGACCAATAGACAAGCAATATCGAATATCCTATACGTGCACGTAATCTAGAACAAGTAAAACAATCAAGGACAAAGCAATCACAATATGGAAATCATGTGACAATATGAAAATGAATATAATAGAGAAAGAGAAAAATAATCTAAATACTGTATATGTTTGGCAAGGTATACTTGCATGTGGTCCTGAGCTGCGGATACAGGTCAAGAATCCGTATCGAGGTCCAAGTAGCCTGTTAACGATTTACCATGTCAATATACAATTGGAATCAAATTTATAATCTACTTAAAATTAGTCTTCTTGGTTCATTGTCTGAACCCATGGTTTAGATTCTACAGACTACAGTTTGGTTCACTGCCCCTACTAGTATAGTCCTCAGCCCTTACTCATACTCCATCCTGCCTATTGCCAATAGCCTATCCTCAAGTGCTAATAAAGTAATCTCCATAACCATATGATACACTGCTGTTGCAACACTTCCTATATGTTACTGTGTCCTGATGTGGACTGCCCAAACACAGTACCCAGGTGCCTACATAGCTTCATGTTTTACCTTCACAATCTACTAATACTAAATTTTCAACACCTGGACCTGATGTGGGTCTTTACACACACAAGAATCTAGTTACGTCTCCTATCTTTAATGATATACGTATTCCAGGAATTCCCTTGTGTTTGCATACCCACTTGTGGCAATAGCCCGATCTTACTTCGATCTTAATCATGCATATCTAACCGTGCCTTCCTATTGTACTAAACTTTCGATTTTGATCGTGTTTAAGAAGATTGTTCCCTCATGATTTACTCCTCTAAGTCGAAATTAAAAT
This sequence comes from Iris pallida, assembly GCA_029216955.1. Classification (NCBI taxonomy): domain Eukaryota; kingdom Viridiplantae; phylum Streptophyta; class Magnoliopsida; order Asparagales; family Iridaceae; genus Iris; species Iris pallida. The sequence goes on along the minus strand of JANAVB010010998.1, from coordinate 3,231,554 downwards.
TCATTCCACCTCGTGCCTGTTTGATTTTTGATCATTGTTAAAATGTGTTATTTTAACTCCTTGTATGTAAATATTGTACCTAGTTTTAACTAAATTTGGTTTCACTTCGTGCTCGATTAATTTTTGATCATTTTCAATCGTGCCATTTTATTTATTTATTTTGTCATACTAAATCATTTCAAATCTTTATGATTTTCGTACCTAGTCATTGAGCATATTCACACTCGTGTCTAATCAAATTTGAACTCTGTATCATTTTTGTATCATGCCATCTAAAATTTTGAGGACAAAATTTTTCTATGGGACGAGATTTGTAACCCCACTTTCCTGATTATATGAATTTTTGGGTATTTTGGTATTCTAGAATTTTTGAAATAATATTTTGAGTTTACTTTGAGGAATGGTAATTTTCAGATTAATAATCTCTTGTAATTTTACGAATGAAATATTCGTTATTATTTTGAGGAAGACTCTAGCATTTATTTGGAGTGCTCTCCAAGTTTTATAACAACTTCCCAACAAACTTCCCACTCTCTAACAAACCCAACAACCTTTCTAACAAACTTTGGGGCAATCTGTAAATTAACAAATGATCATATCCTAATTTTGCAAAATGTCCTTTCTTTTCCTCTTTTTCTATTTAAGCCAGACGAGAGAGAATTAACTCTCTGCTAAAATCACTTTCTGGAAGAACTCACCCATCCTCAAAATTTCCCAAAGTCCATCTGAACCCTAACCCTAGTTTCTTCTAGCCTCCATGGCGACAGCACCGTCGCCATTGGTGGTTAGGTCTCCGGTGTCGGCATCTAGATTTTCTCCAACAGCAGCAGGGCGGCGCACAATCCATCCACGACGAGCCACGAGCGACGGGCGGCCACGGCAGCCGAGCTTCCACCACCGGCAGCGACATGCGACCAGATCTTCGACTCCGGTGACTAAGCCGAACTCCACGACATGCGGCTTCCTCCTGACGGCAACGACGGCAAGATCCGTTCCTCCACGACTAGCAATGGCGACCATCTCCACGAGCTTTTCCATCAGGCGGCGCTCATTCGTTTCCAACAACACGACTGGCCGGTGACTTCGTCTCCTTAGACAGATCCGCGTGTTGAACCTTGGCGCTCGGTAGTACACTCCAGATTGGCTTCTCGACGACCTCTCCGGCAATGACATCTTCCCCGGTGAGTGATAATGGCGATTGAGGTGAGTCTCAATTCTCGTTTAATCTAGATCGGGATACATATGTATATACTTTGTCCTTGAAGAATTGATTGGTGTTTTGGTTGTTTCTTCATGGTTTGGGAATTTGATCGGGGTGTCAGATTGGTGGGACGGTTTGTTAGTCAAGGTTCTAGTAGGCAAATCAGGATCAAATCAATTGTAAGTTAATCTAATCCCTATTGTTCTGGTTTCTTTTGAGAAATTCTTGAAGAATTGACTCCGTTATTTGGTGTTTTGAATCTGCTTGCCGAAATGTTTCGATAGGATCTTGAAACACTTTGGGACACAGAGGGCCAGTGTTCGGATTCTCTGAGTCACATCTTTATTCCAGCTCGGATCTCCTTATCCTCAGGTAATAATCTACCATTTCTTGTGCTAAAGAATTCATTGGTCTGTACCTTAAATTGATAAGAGTTTTGGTCAGAATGCGGGGAGTCCAGGTGTTGTGCATGTCAAGCGTGTTGTGTTTTGTGTGTGGGTTTGTGTCCAGGTATGAAGTGTCGGATGCAGAGGATCAATTGCAGTATAGCAGTAGCAGGGGATTAGAAATTCAAATTTGATGCAGGAGGAATTGGGTTCTACTGAGTCTTGGGTCTAGTTTTTTAAAGTTGGTTTGTATATGCTATTTTGATTTTGGTAAACTATTGGTTTGTATATTTTCTATTTTGACTTTTCGTTATCAATAGTTGTATAATTCTTTGCTATTTTTGAAGTTATGATTCAATTTGGTTGTATAATTTCTCTGGGACTGAGATTGACTGGAATAGGATTTGAGTTTAGAGTTAGCAGTTGGCCGGTTGAGGAAGTTCATTTGGATGTAGGGATTAGCAATTTGATTGTATATTTTTATATTTTTATCCAATTTTCTATATATTTTCTCTTGTTAAAACTTGATTGGATTTGGACGGTGTGTGTTTCCTGCATTCTTTCTAATCCTCTGATTCAATTATGACTGTTGGGTTCAAGCATGCTGAGTTTAGACCTTTATGTGTATTGCTAAAGTTCCAAGGTTGTGTTGGGGATTTTGTATACTCTTTTAAGTTTCTCGATTCTGTGTGTACCTGAGCTTGGACAAGCTGAGTTTGGGTTGCTATCACAATTGTGGGGTAGTTGGAAGGAAGGAGAGTATTAAACAATTGGTTTAAGCTATGCCTTGCTACAGTAGTATAGATAGCTGTTAGATTTGAATGTGTTGCTGGGTTCTGCTATGGGATATTATATATTTCAATAGGGTATGATGGATGGATAGGGCTTGGTTCTCATTGTGGGTTGATGAGGCCAAGTTGTGTAGTTGTGGTTGCAACTAACGAGAACGATTGGGCCAGGCCTGTAGGGCTACCATTGGTAGTTCAAAGGAATTTGAGATGATGTTGGGATTAGTTAGCATTTAAATAGTAATATGGTTTCTCTTGCAAAATTACCATATGGTATATCTACCTACTACTATTTTGATAAAAGCTCGACTATGGAACCTATTTTGTTATATATGATCAAACTCTATACTAAGCAGTATTAATGTCAGTTAATTAGCTAGTTTATATATAAGTTAGATTATTGGTAGTAATTAATGGTTTAGCCAATTAGGCAACCTTTAGCTAGTATATATCCTTAATTGATTAATGACTAATCTAGCAAGCCTCCTTAGTTAGATTTTAATTAAATTCAAATTTCTTCAGGTGCTCATAGAGATTTATGCTTTCCCGATCTTCCAGAGCAAGACAAGTACATTTTATGGTTTTGTTTATTTACTTCATGTCTTGTATCCTACATATTGGACACATTGTGACACAGTTATTCATGTACTTCTAGTTCTTTTCATGATTCATGTTCTTGCCTATACTTGGGGAGGAAAATACACTAGATATGTGACCAAACCCAGAACTAGGATTCATGTGGATAGCTTAGGTCTCACATCGTGCATATGGGACTCTAAGCCGTACCTGTTCATGTGCTTATTCATGTACTTACCCTCAGCCGATCACTTATACTGGTATGTATTTCAAAACAGTGCACATGTCAGGTTCTTGTTATATTTCCATATTCATGTACAGATTATTCATGATCAGGTTCAGTTTACTTTCATTTATTCTTTTTGTACTTCATGTTCTCTTGTACTTTACTATTCTTCATGTTGTTCTTGTTCATTATCGTAGAATTGTACTTTGTTCCCCTCCTGACTAGATATGTTGCAGGTATATTGAGGATCTTATTCACCTTTATGGGACAGAGCCTGGGATCTTAGCTGAGTAAGATGGATCCATGACTAGATTTAGAGGCTATAGATTTAGATTTGTTTAGCTTTACTTCTAAACATTGTATATTGAGATTTCATAGTTGTATTTTATTCTGGTTACCGGATTTGTCTTCGATATTATTTCTTTTTAAAGTTGTATTAACGACTAGTATTGTAGTGACTCTCAGGGACGTTATAGATGTTGTGATGTTTATTAAGTTTTATCATTTGAAGTTTTCCTTAGATTTGTACAGCTTACTTCGTTGTGTCTACCAACGAAGGCTGGGCGTGTCTTACTCGTATCCGATTATTCGGAAGAGGTTTGTAACAAACAACGTGTCCAATATGAAAAGAACATGACATGAAGTAAATGAGTCAAACCCGTAGAAGTACTTGCCTTGCTTTGGGTGATCAGAAATAGGTGAATAGTACTCTCTTGGTCCAACTGAATTAATTGGGATTACATTAGATTCCAAATGATTACAACTAGCTAAATTTGCTAGCCAACCATTTATTTCTATCCTATGAACTTGCTAGTTAATTATCATTGATAATTCTACTTAGCATTAAGTGCTACTAGCTATACTCATAACTTTAGTTAGTTATAGAATAGATTATAATTTAGACAATTTCTACAAAATACTCATATAGAGTAAACTAACTAAATATGGCTAAGAAAGAGAATAACAATGTATTTTAGAAAGCTTATCATAATAACTATCAACAAGTCAGCATGTACTGTAGTTGGCTCACTTACTTTCCTTAACTCAACCATTAGTCTTCCTATAATATTTTCTACTATTTAGCCAAACTGAAACAAGCACTGCCCAACTCAAAGTACCTCCTTAGCAACATTATTCCAATATAGCCCAACACTACCCAATAATTTAAATATGGAACTAAACTCCAACCAAATATTTATACATCAATCCCAACAAACCTATAACTACATATATTGCTGAACCATACAGTTACATATACAAGTTGAAAATCTATGGCTAAGAATCTAACTAAGACAAAACACAACCTCTTCTACTCTGAACCCAGCAATTGCAATATACAACTATACACAAACTAAATTTTACTCAACTAAGCTAATACTCCAAAAACCCAGCCTCCTCTCGAGTATGACTAACTGCTCTTTCCCACATCACAAATAGATATAAAACTAAAACAGAACAAAAGTTTTGGCAAATGCAACAACCCAACCCACTCCACAATTCATATGCAGCTACTCCTTTGAACGTTCGAGTTCAAAGGTTTCCTCCCAAGCAGTCCACACAACCCAATAGCTAAAGAATTTAATACAGTACCAACCCAACGAGTCACACACCCAGGCCAAAGTCCATCTGAACTATACAAAGAGCCCAATTTCAGCTGCACCAAAACTCATTCAATCAAACACTAATTTTGCGCCAATTCCTACATCCAACTTATTCAAAGTATTTCTTCATGCCCATGCTGCAATTAAATCTAGTTCACCTCCCTGTGATACTCCCCACTTGACATGACCTGGGTAGGACACGCACAGCGTAGGACACAAACAACCCAAGCACTCCAACTCTAGATTGCAACATTCTATTCTACAATATCAAGGAATGTAGCACGATACCTGAGAAGCACCGATCTTAACTAAGTGATGGAAGCAACGACAGATTGTATCCGATACAGTCCTTCTCACCTCCGGACATGTACCGACACCCGATATGGACATTTAAACGAACAGTTGGTAGGCAAGAAGAAACAAAAAGTTTCAGAATTAAGTCTGAATCTTGAAAGACCAAATCGAGTCGCTAGATCCAAAAATCTAAGATCCAATCACCCAATTACTCAGACCATAAAGGAAAATCAGTTCGATTTGGACTGGTACTTACCAGAGTCAAGAATTTGAGTTTGATCCCGAGCTCTTGAGTGCCGAAACAGAGTTGATGCTGTCAAGATTAATGTCGGGAAGATGACCGGACAGGTTTGAAGCAACCAACCCCGATATGTCCTTGCAACCTACATTGTCGATCAACGATCAGAGAAGAAGTTGAACATAGTTTCAAAGGAAGTCTAACCGAGAACCCATCATAATGTCGTCGTTCTCGACTGGAACGAAGGAGTCTCGATCGATCTGATCAATAGACAGAGACTCGATGCTTGGATCATTGCTCGAGCAGTCAGTGAGTCCGCGGCAGAGGAAGTTGAAGTCCCGTCATCGGAGAGCAGTAGTGCGCTGCTGGAGAAGGAATCATCAACGCCTTCGTCGGAAGAAGTCGTGCAGTCGTCGGAAGGTTGTGCGCCACCGAGGAAGGAGAGCGCCTAGTCGTTGTTGCTCGCCGCATGGATGACTGCCACTTCACTGCCATATCCAAGCGTTGGAGAACGGAGTCTAGTTGCCGATCGACGAAACTGTGGCGCACGCCATGGCCGGCTTCTCAATTTAGGGTTAGGTCTTGAGATTTGGGGAAGAAAAAGGAGAGACTTGAGAACTCTGCTCTTCAAACTCAGCAGAGGCAAAAATGAGGGGAGAGAGAGAGTTGGTTTAAATAGGTTTCTGGAAATTTGTTAATGACTTGGGGAGGGGGAAATGAAAAAGGAATGAAATGAAATAATCTTGGGTTTGCTCTTCACAGCCAGGTATAAGAGTATTTTGTAGGAAAGAAAAAGTTAAGGTTTTAAGAAAATTGATATAATTACAAAAGTAATCAACATGGTGACCAATGTTGCTAGAACTAATAATAATACTTTTAGAAAATTCATATATCATAAGAATTTATAAAAACAATATTTCTAAAATTATAGAATATTATTAAAATACCAAATTTTATTTATTCGGGAAGGTGGAGTTACAAATCTCTCCCTTAGAAAATTTCGTCCTCGAAATTTCAGATGGCATGATTAAACACGACCAAGAATAACCAGATACAGAAATTGAAAATGGCACGATTAAAGTAGTACCAAGCGATATAGGCACGAAAAACATTATCAAGGATAGGATGGGGACCTATGCATGATAAAATTTACTTAGGCATGGTCAAAATTAATCGAAATGGCATAGTCAGGGTTAAAGTTTAATCACGATTAAGCATAGAACCATGAAAGAGATTGGGCCAATAGGTGTTGGAAAAAGTGTTAATGAGTTCAAAAATCAAGGGGAATTTCTATATGAATCTTATGACAAATAGAAATAATTTCTAAAAATTTGAATCAGTTGGTAAGATTTTCAATAATGCCAAAATTTAAACAAATCAAGATAACTTCGGTAAAGTTTGTCAGTAGCGATAAGAGACTAAACATAGATATAGTCTCAATAGTATCTGAAAATCACACATATCTGAAGTCACTTTCCCTAGAGTTAATGTCCCGCCAGTATGCATCTGGCTGCAGTGAACCTTTGGTTCCATGGCTCAGATAATAATAGATTACCAAAAACCCATATCAACTTATCCAATATTGTCAGAATAACCCAAGAAAATATTTCGAATTTAGAACCTAGCTTCAATAATGTTCGAGAACCTATAAATACCTGTAATTGCTTCAACTTAGAGCCCATGCCTCGCCAGTACGCAGCCGGCTGCAATGAACCCACATTCTCCATAATCCAGATAAACGACTGCAGTGCATCTGCCACGTCACAGTAGGTTGTCGAATATTTTTTCAGCTTTATCCATAGGAATTCCAAGTGAGTTTATGAAAATTCAAAATAGGTTCTAATAGTCCAAATCATGATAGAAAGTGATGTTATATGTTCTTTAGAAAACAAGAAGTTTCACTAGGTACTAAAAAATAACAAAAGATCCAACAATGAGTTATTAGGTACTAAGAAACAACCAAAGAGACTTTAGAAACAAATCTCAAATAGGAAACAAGGTCTCGATTACGAAGCAAAATCTCGAACAGAATCCCGAATAGAAACAAAGTCTCGAAGAGGAACAAAGTCTCGAATGTTGACAAGAAAATAAAGTATCGAATAATGAATAGAAAACAAAACCTCGAATGGAAAGGAAAATCTCATATAGAGAACGAGTCTAAAATAGAAACAAAGTCTCGAATAGGAAACGAAGTCTCGAATAGAAAATAAAATCTCGAATAGAAAACAAAGTCACGAACAGAAAAAAAAATTCCCAAAATAGGAAATAAAGTCACGAACAAAAACAAAATCTCAAAATAGGAAACAAGGTCTCGAATAGAAAATAAAATCTCGAATAGGAAACAAAGTTTCGAGTAGGAAACAAGATCTATAATAGGAAACAATATCTCGAAAAAAAAATCTCGAATAGGAACCGAAGTTTATAATAGAAAACAAAGTCTAACAAAACTCTCGAATAGGAACAAAGAAGTTTTAGGAAACGATCTAGGTGCTTAAGAGAAAATCTAAAGGGAGATTGGATTGCGAATCACGATCCATGGTCTTCTCCAACCATGCAAGAAAATTCTTCTGTCTTCAGTGCGTCTTCAGTATTCCTCCGGGATTGGAATCGCTTTAACTTCTTCAGCTGTCCAGACGTAGGCTGGTTCCTGCGACAGTGCTCCATACAGTTGTTGAGTCTAGAGAGATGGGTCCCTCTGCTGAGGTCCTGGTGCTCCTCGGGTATTGCGATCAACGACCTATTGACAATTCTTTACCCGATGGGCAGACGATCTGCAGAACAAATATAGTCCCAATCTCTTGCGACACTCCTCGAAGTGATGTCCTAGGCGGTGGCAGTAAGCACAAATGGTCGTCGTATGAATCTGTCTCTAATGATGCGGCTGAAGAGGCACTGTTTGAGTGTTGCAGCATTTTGTGGGTCCAGAATGGTTGCTATCTCCATCATACGTCTTTATGTCTTTCTTGGGCTTCAGCTTCTCGTCTCGTTCTACTATCCGTGCTACGTTCGGGATCTCTTGGTCGGTGGCTTCAAACTTCAAAGGAGTTGGATCCTCAGAGACTTGGATGATCTTCGGAAGTGGCGGCTCCACATTCTCGATATGCTCTTCGGTGTAAAGAATGCGCTCGGTGTCGAGGAAGTCCAAAGGTCCGAGATTCTGAAAATCAGAAGTCCTCTCTGGCCTGGAAAGCGCATCTACAAGTCTGGCTTGAAAAAGGATGGCCTACTCCCTCTGGGCATCAAGGAACTCCTGAAACATCTCCATCAACTGGGTACTACCAATGGTGATAGTTGGAGTGACATGAGGTGGTGGAAGCTCAGAAACCTCAAGTGCGTGGGAATCTATAATCTCGATGCTGCGTGTCTGAACCATCCTGAAAAATAGAAAATTGATTAAGTATGGCCTAGCAATAAGATAATAAGCAAACTTAGTAAAAATATAACCATCACCATTTTCCTTCGATCCTATACCGTGATGAGTTTTCATTAGTTTTGCAGGTTTCCAATAGTACTCTATAGCCTAAGTACCATTAGGATCGACCTGCATGGGCCATCACTAAAAACATATCACGATCCGCTTTCGAATAATCAGATACGAGTCGGACATGCCTAGCCTACGTTGGAAGACATAATATAGTAAGCTGCACAATTCTAAGGAAACTCCAAGTACAATCATGAAAGTAAAGCATCACAACATCTATAACATCCCAGAGAGTTACTACAATACTAGTTATTATTATAACTTTAAAAGAAATAATATCGGAGATAAATTCGATAACAAGAATAAAAGATACAACTATGAAATCTTAATACAAATATCCAAAGTAAATCACTAAACAAATCTAGAAAGGAGTTAAACTAAATCTTTGCAACTCCTAAGTCCTGAATCACAACTCCATCCTACTCAGCTAAGGTCCCTGGCTCTGGCCCATAAAAGGTTGGACGAGATCCTCAAGTTCACCTGCAACATATCTAGTCAGAAGCGGAGCAAAGTACATTCTATGATAAAGAAACAAGTACAACATGATGAACAAGTCAAGTACAAGAGAACATGATGAACATGAAAGGTAAATGCATGATCTGAACCTGAACATGTAAACAATAATCTTGACATGTAATTTGATTTAAAATACATACTAGAATATGTGACCGGCTGGGGTAAGCACATGAATAAGCACAAGTAATGGTATGTCTTAGAGTCTTACGTGCAAGATGTGAGACCTAAGCTATTCACATGAATCCTAGGTTGGACTTTGGTCATACATCTATAGTATTTTCCCTCCCCAGACATAAGTAAAAAACATGAATCATGCTAAGTAGCAGAACCAGAAGATCATGATAAACCGTGTAAACAACGTGTCCAATATGAAAAGAACATGACATGAAGTAAATGAGTCAAAACTATAGAAGTATTTGACTTGCTCTGGGTGATCGAAAATAGGTGAATAGTAGTCTCTAGGTCCACCTGAATCAATTGGGATTACATTAGATTCCAAATGATTACAACTAGCTAAATTTGCTAGCCAACCATTTATTTCTATCCTGTAAACTTGCTAGTTAATTATCATTGATAATTCTACTTAGCATTAAGTACTACTAACTATACTCATAACTTTAGTTAGTTATAGAATAGATTATATTTTAGACAATTTCTACAAAATATTCATATAGAGTAAACTAATTAAATATGGCTAAGAAAAAGAATAACAATGTATTTTAGAAAGCTTATCATAATAACTATCAACAAGTCGGCATGTACTGTAGTTGGCTCACTTACTTTCCTTAACTCAACCATTAGTCTTCCTATAATATAAAATTTGAGTGGCACCCCACATTTGTTACGCTTATTTAAGGTGCACCCCACATGATTACATTAATGCATAACACCCCCCACTTTACACGTTTTCCGTCGGAGACTAACGGTTGACCTATTTTTGGTGTTATTTGTGACCAAAATAACCCTCACGTGATCCAGGTGAGTTCAGGTGAGTGAAACTTAAATGTGAACTACCTAAATTGCCCTTTCTTCTTGCCTACATTAGGAATAACGTTCTCTCTTCTCTCCTTCATCTCTGACCTAAACCCGAAGCTTTCCTCCCCCTTTCAAGTCCGAGCTCCATGGCCGACTTTGGAAGCAAGGTAATGTAAAATTGACCTAATTTTATTCCTTTAATGTATGAAAGCCTTTGCTTCTGTGGTTTCGCTGTCTCAATTCGTGAGATTTTCTATTTTGTTTAGGACAAATGTCAAATATGCTCGATGAACACCCATCTTGCAGACGAATGTGCTTATTTGAGCTCACCATGCAAGATCGGAGGTTGCAAGGGGATTAGGTACGTTTCGAAGTCCAGAACCGAAGGCAATCCCGGTCGGAAATTTTTGAAATGCCCCATCTGCTCGAATTTTCAATGGCTGGATGTTGCGCTGTTGTATTCAAGCTCAGGAATTTCATCTTCAACTACTGAAAGAGAAGGTTGTTTCACCTGTGGTGAGTTAGGTCATTGGAGAAGAAATTGTCCTTGGAGGGAAACCATTTGCCCTAATCCAAATTGTGGAGGAAGGAGAGTCATCTTAATGTCGAAGAGGAGTCACAGCAAGGGAAGAAGATTCTTGCAATGCACGAAGTGTAACAATGCATTCCAATGGTTGAACGAGGCTACAAGTAGTGATAGTAACTCTGAAATTCCTGTACAAATTGTATTGAACACAACTTTAGAAGAGTTGTGTAGAAAATTCGGAAAAAATGTTGGTATGTAATATGTTGCTTGTAATTAATTATGAAATTCTTGCTATGAATTGTTTGTTGAAAGTAACTTTGGAAAATTTGTTTGTTGAAAGTAACTTTGAAATTCTTGCTATGAATCTGGAAAATTGGTGCTATGAATTGTTTGGCGTGGGAAACTTTGGAAAAATGTTGCTTGTATTTAACAAGATCAACTGGACTGCAGCTTAACAAGATTAACAAGATCAACTGCACAAGAGGAAAGAACTGTAAATATGTAACAAAACAGTATATTTGAAGTACAATCTGTAAATATACAATTCAACTGGACTGCAGCTCACTAACAGTAGATATGTAACAAAACAATCTGCAATTCAACTGCAGATATCTGACAAGATATATAACAAGATCAATTCAACTGCAGAAAATGTTCAAGTAGCTAACAAGAGATCTGCAGATTACAAAAGATTACATCAACAAGATATCTAACAATTCAAATATACATCAACAAGATATCTGCAATTCAACTGCAGCTCACTTACTTCAGAAAATGTTCAAGTAGCTTTGCAGATTACAAAAGATTACATCACATTACATCAGAAAATGTTCAAGTAGCTTTGCAGATTACAGAAAATGTTCAAGTAGCTTTTCTTACTTCAGAAAATGTTCAAGTTAACTGCACATTACATCACTAAGATGACTTGTTCTCTTCACAAAATGTTCACTGCACAATCTGTTGAAACCACATTAATGTGCTATTGCTGCACATTACTGCTGCTGCTATTGACTCTCCATGGTGGTCTGAAATCTGAGTTGTTTGTTCCCCTTGGTGGTAGACATCCTACAATGCCATCAGCCCTTCCAGGTACATTGACTAAATTAGCTTGTATCAAATCTTCCACTGGAACTCCTTGGTTTGTATTGGAATCACTTGATTGCTGTGGTGCCTTCCTCCTTCCCCTTGAAACCTTTGGTCTCTTGTAAACATGGTTTGTATTCCTTGGTAGCTTTGCAGGCCTTGGTTCCTTTTGTAGTCTTGGTGGACATGGTGCCCTTGGTTTTTTAGTGTTTCCCCCAACTGGTCCTCCTTGGCACCCTCTTGCATTATGATGAGCTGGTAGCTTGCATCTCCCACAAATCCTTTGCTTCTTGCCAGGTCTTGGTGCCTCATCTGCTTCCTTCCTTCTAACAGTCTTTGGTCTCCCAGGTTGCCTATGTCTACCTGGTGGACCAACCTCATATGGTGGCTGCAACATATAGAATAGTGAAAGTAAAGAGAAGCCTACATAAGGGACAGTTTAGTTAAAGAGAAACATAAGGAGAAGCCTACATAAGGAGAAGCCTACAGAATCCCATAGCCTACAGATTAGTTAAAGTACAGAGAAGCCTACATAAGGGACATTTTAGTTAAAGAAACATAAGGAGAAGCCTACATAAGGAGAAGCCTACATAAGGGACATGTAAATTAAGAGAAACTTACAGAGCCCCATAGGCTTTGTTCAGGCAAAGGAACAATCTTTCCAGCATAAGCCTCCATGTAGGTTTTGGCATGATAGTAGGGGCTTGTGAACCTTCATCAAGAAAAACTCTGATTAGTGTATAAGTAAGAAAAACTATGAAATATGATATTAGACAAACTCTGAAATGTGATACTTACATTGACCATGTAGGCCTGCTAGGTAGGAGTGCAGCAACAGCATGCACACAGGGGATCCCAGTTAAATCCCATACACAACAGTCACATTTTCTTTCATTGACATTAACAGTCCATCTGTTCTCAATGGAGAAGACACTAGTGACACAAAACAGCCCATCATCAGCACCATTGACCTGATACTTGTTGACTTGCTTTGACCTCTCCTGGATGATCTTTATAGTCCTTGGAGTCAAGTCATGCTCACCCCATGCTCTAGAAGTAATCTTCCTTTCATAAATCAATTTCATCACCATCACGTGAAACATTTCCACAATCATTGTAATTGGCTGACCTCTAATTTCTCCTATCCAGTTATTGAAGCTCTCAGAAAAATTGTTGGTGATATGCTCACACTTTGTTGTCTTTTCAAAGTAGGCTCTGCACCATCTGCCCAAGTGCTCTTTCATCAAATACTGAAGACCATCTGGACATTGTTGACCTATTGCTTCAATCCACTTAGCATTGTCTACTACCCTATATGCTCTAGCTGCACCCCATGTAAGATGCCTCATCTGTAGGCTACCACTGATGTGGGACTTGAAGTTTTTGTAGAAATGTCTAAAGCAGAACTTGTGGGGATGCCCATAGAATTCTTTGTCAATTGCATTGCCTAGGCCTTTCTGCCTATCAGAGATGAATGAAATCTCTCCTGGATGTTGCAGCAGCTTCTGCTTGATCATACTAAGAAAATGGACCCATGTAGCTTCACTTTCTGATGTGCAGATGTAAATGGCAAGTGGGAACAACCCATTGTTGCCATCTAAAGCTGTTGCAGATAAACATACCCCACCATACTTCCCTTTCAAATGACACCCATCTAAACCAACTAAAGGTCTACACCCATTTCTGAATCCAGTGAAGCTTGCCTCATACCCTATGCATAAATAAGCAAACTCTGTTGTCCCAGGAACATTCCCACAATAGGCTACACTACCAGGGTTGGTTCTCAATACCTGCTTTGCAACTTCAGGGGTTTTTCTGTAACTCTCATCATAACCCCCAAACATCATCTCCTTGACTCTGAATAAGGCCTTGTGTGCATTCCAATAGGAGACTTTCACTGTAAACCTAGCCCACATCTGCTTTTGAACATCCTTTGCTTTCCATGAACTGTGGTGTGCCTTAATGTCCTCTTCTAAGACCTGAGAGATGAATTTGCTATTTGCCATCTTGTTCTGCAGCTTGAAGGAGTGCTTGCAAGTGTGTTCTTCATTAAGTTGTCTCAGTGTACAAGTAGTCTTATCTGGTGAGATCCTCACCCTGCACATCCATGGACAGGTTTCCTCTTGACACACACCCCATATCCTCACCCATTCATTCTTCACATATTTAATTTCAAACCTCTTCTTTATAGCATATGACCTTAAATACTGTCTGCATTCACTTGGATTCATCCACTGCTGGCCTAGGTAGAGATCATTCACCCCAGGAACTCTGTATTCCTCCTCACCCATCTCCTCATCATTGTACAAGTCATCAAATTCATCCCCAACTTTTTCAGAATCAGTTGAGTCACAGCTTTGGTATTCTTCTTCATCATCAAGTTCATCAATTGCTCTTCTCTGCAGCTCTTCCCTCTGGAACTCTGTTTCTTCCCCCCACTCTTCCACATCTGGTTCTGGAATGTGAACATTATTTGACATTACTTCATCATCTGAAATTGATGGTACATACTCCTCATCATCTGTTTCTTCAACCTCTGCTCCTTCCTCACCCTGCCTGCCTACTCCTTCCTCACCCTGTGTGTCAAAGTCTTCCTCAGCCTGGGGTTCATCTCCATGAAGTTGTGTCTCAGCCTGTGTGCCATATTCTTCCTGACCATCTGTCTGTGTAGGAGCTACTTGGTCAGACCCTCCTGCAACTACATCTAAGCCACCAGTTAAGAGCCTTGTGGGCATTTGATCCAACTCCTCCTCAGGAAGGTCCAAATCACTGTCATTAGGTAGTGGACCCAACTGCTCCTCATGAAGACCCGGATCATGTTTTCTAACCCTGTGGGCTAATTTCTTAATCCTCCTAGTCTTTCTTGGTGTTAATAACTCAGTAGGCTGTTGCTCTTCAATTGCAGGGTTGCCATATTCTTCTAAGAATAGGTGTATCTCCCCATTCTTGTCAGGAAGTTGTTTATTAAACATGTCCAACAACCCAGAATCAGTGAGGAGCTCCATTGTCTCCCCATTCTTCAGGTCATCAATCCAATAGTACTTATAAACCCCCTCTAAATGGTTACTTTCAACTGTATAGGGTAAATCCAGCAGGCTAATAAAGTCTGGATCCACTTCAACAGCAATTGAACTACCCTTAAAATGGACCCTAAGCATGTACTTCCTGTATAATCAAATATGAACACTACATATGAACACTACATTTACCATTTCAACCCTAATTTCACATGTGAACACTACATATGAACACTACATACAGATATGAACACTACATTTCACAATTGAACCCTAATTTCACATATGAACACTACATACAGTTATGAACACTACATTTATCATTTGAACCCTAATTACCCTAATTTCACATGTGAACACTACATATGAACACTACATTTGAACCCTAATTTCACATGTGAACACTACATATGATCCACTTCACACTGTTATAGACAAACAATACATTTGAACCCTAATTTCAGATATACAAACATTACTTACATACAGTGTACAATTTAAGGGAAAGAAACCCTAATACGTAACCTAAAAACCCTAACAGTGCACAAATTTAGGGAAAACCCTAATCACTTTCATACAATAACGAAATACAAATAATTTCGAGTGTGCAAGTTATGAAAAATCCTGAAAAACAAAAATAATCGAATAAAAAGATGGAAAACCTATGCATAAAGAAACCCTAAATCGTAACCTAAAAACGCCTCCAGTGCACAATTTTTGGGAAAACCATAATCACTTTAACAAATGTAAACAAATACAAATTTTTCCAGTGTACAATTTATGGAAAATCATGAAAAACGAAAGGTAATCGACTAAAAAGATGGAAAAGAAAGGGAAAGAAAGGGTTCGCCATGGGTGTACCTGGGTGTTTGGTTCGCCATGGACTCTCCTGGACGTTTCGACTGACAGAATTCGGAAAGAAAGGGAAACGATCGGTATTTGAACGTGGTTATGCGAAAGAGAAAGAAGGGAGAGAAGAGCGAGGTCGGTTTCATACCCGGGTCTTTGCTACGACCACGGCGTGCGGGGACGGGGGAAATTTCGACGGGAGAGAAGAGGGAGTGGAAGAGAGAGAGGTGGGTTTTGGAATGAGAGGGTTTCTGTTGGGAAGAGAGAGGGAGGGAAGAGAGAGGGTCATTCAAAGAAGAGAGGGTAGTTTAGGGTTTTCCCATTTAATGAACTCACCTGGATCACGTGAGGGTTATTTTGGTCACAAATAACACCCAAAATAGGTCAACCGTTAGTCTCCGACGGAAAACGTGTGAAGTGGGGGGTGTTATGCATTAATGTAATCATGTGGGGTGCACCTTAAATAAGCGTAACAAATGTGGGGTGCCACTCAAATTTTTCCTAATATTTTATACAATTTAGCCAAACTGAAACAAGCCCTACCCAACTCAAAGTACCTCCTTAGCAACATTATTCCAATATAGCCCAACACTACCCAATAATTTAAATATGGAACTAAACTCCAACCAAATATTTATACATCAATCCCAACAAACCCATAACCACATATATTGCTGAACCATACAGCTACATATACAAGTTGAAAATCTATGGCTATGAATCTAACTAAGACAAAACACAACCTCTTCTACTCTGGACCTAGCAATTGCAATATACAACTATACACAAACTAAATTTTACTCAACTCAGCTAATACTCCAAAAACCCAGCCTTCTCTCGAGTATGACTACCTGCTCTTTCCCACATCACAAATAGATGCAAAACTAAAACAGAACAAAAGTTTTGGCAAATGCAATAACCCAACCCACTCTACAATTCATATGCAGCTACTCCTTTGAACATTCGAGTTCAAAGGTTTCCTCCCAAGCAGTTCACACAACCCAATAGCTAAAGAATTTAATACAGTACCAACCCAGTGAGTCACACACCCAAGCCAAAGTCCATCTACAGAGAGCCCAATTTCAGCTATACCAAAACTCATTCAATCAAACACTAATATCGCGCCAATTCCTACATCCATCCTATTTAAAGTATTTCTTCATGCCCATGCTACAATTAAATCTAGTTCACCTCCTTGTGATACTTCCTACTTGACACGACCCAAACAGGGCACGCACAGCGCTGGACACAAACAACCCAAGCACTCCATCAACTCTAGATTGCAACATTCTATTCTACAACATCAAGGAAGGTAGAACGATACCTGAGAAGCACCAATCTTAACTAAGTGATAGAGGCAACGACAGATTGTATCCAATACATTCCTTCTCACCTCCGGACACGTACCGACACCCGATCTGGACATTTAAACGAACAGTTGATACACAAGAAGAAACAAAAAGTTTCAGAATTAAGTCTGAATCTTGAAAGACCAAATCGACTCGCTAGATCCAGAAATCCAAGATCCAATCACCCAATTACTCAGATCATCAAGGAAAATCAGTTCGATTTGGACTGGTACTTCCCAGATTCAAGAATTTGAGTTTGATCCCAAGCTCTTGAGTGCCAAAACAGAGTTGATGTTGTCAAGATTAATGTTGGGAAGATGACCGGACATGTTTGAAGCAACCAATCCCAATATGTCCTTCCAACCTATATTGTCGATCAACGATCAGAGAAGAAGTTGAACAGAGTTTCAAAGGAAGTCAAACCGAGAACTCACCACAATGTCGTCGTTCTCGACTGGCACGAAGGAGTCTCGATCGATCTGATCAACGGACAGAGACTCGATGCTTGGATGTTGCTCGAGCAGTCAGTAAGCCCGCGACAGAGAAAGTCGAAGTCCCATCATCGAAGAGTAGTAGTGCGCTGCCGGAGAAGGAATCGTCGTTGCCGTCGCCGGAAGGTCGTGCGCCGTCGAGGAAGGAGAGCGCCTAGTCGTCGCTACTCGCCGTATGGATGACTTCCACCTCCACTGCCATAGCCAAGTGCCGGAGATTGGTGTCTAGTCGCCGATTAACGAAACAATAGTGCACGCCATGGATGCCTTCTCAATTTAGGGTTAGGCCTTGATATTTGGGGAAGAAGAAGAAGGAGAGACTTGAAAACTCTGCTCTTCGAACTCAGCAGAGGCAAAAATAAGGGGAGAGGGAGAGAGTTGGTTTAAATAGGTTTTTGGAAATTTGTTAATGACTTGGGGAGGGAGAAATGAAAAATGAGGGAAATGAAATAATCTTGGGCTTGCTCTTCACAGCCAGGTGTAGGAGTATTTTGCAGGAAAGAGAAAGTTAAGGTTTTAAGAAAATTGATATAATTACAAAAGTAATCAACATGGTGACCAATGTTGCTAGAACTAATAATAATACTTTTAGAAAATTCATATATCACAAGAATTTATAAAACAATATTTCTAAATTTCTAGAATATTATTAAAATACCAAATTTTATTTATTCGGAAATGTGGGGTTACATCCTTTAGAGCATCTCCAACCCTATTGTGAGTTTAGAAAAAAAATGGTTGCCACATAGGAATGACAAGTTTTCATTTCAAAAATCATTCTCCAATGCAAATGTAGAATAAATCATGAAGTTGACATGGCAATGACATGGCAAGGACAATGTGAAGTTGGTTGTCTAGATCTAGACAATGCACTTCACAATGACCTTGTCTCCACATCATCAATTATGAATAATAATATTTATAAAAAATGAAGAAGTGGAGTAGTTGTCTTGAAAGTTGGGGAAAAAAAAATACTTTTTTTGTCTTCTCAACACTTTTGCATTGGAGAACACTTTTTTTTTTATCTCATTGTCTTGTGTGAATATCATCTTGCCACATAGAAAATACATTGTCTTGTACCTCATGCCACATAGGAATCACAACACAAAATAAGACAATAGGGTTGGAGATGCTCTTATAGCCATGCGCCCAGACTTGTTATTGATCTCCAGAAGTCATATGCCAAGTCTCCTCATACGCAGATCCTAGACGCATCCAGGCAAATCATCCTACAACAAATCAAATATCTTTGAGCTCTTGTACACGCGCCACGTGTCATTGACTTAGTTCTGCTCACAAACGGGTGCTAACCACCCAAGATCTTAGCAACAAACGAATCTCAACAACTGCCACGTGTCAACTTCTCCGCAGCCCAACATTGTAGTTTCAAATAGATTCAGTTCAAGCTTCCTGACGCAGCGTTTCTGCGTCTAACAAAGTCATGCGCGTAGCGTTCCTATGTGCAAAATTTCCATACGCGTATCGCATATGCGCGCATGAGTGGATCATTCCACTGCCTATAAATAGAAGGATCATTCCTTCATTCAATCCTCTTCACCTCTTCGCATCACCAAATCCTTCAAGTTCTTCAACAGCTTCAACTCTTGGCTTTCGCCCCGGTATTCATCCAGACGTTCAGAGAGCCCGAGATCATCGTCAGATCGTTAACGAAGTAAAGAATCAACTCTCCATCGCCACGATTCCCAAAAAACAAAAGTGTATTACAAAAATTCTATCAAAATCATATATTGTACTCTATTTAGTTTGATCATTTATAAAAGTTTATTCAAATACTTTTTAATGACAAACAGTTGGCCATCACAAATTATATATATATATATTGCTTGACCTAATGACACGTTTCCGTGATCGTGTTATCCTACGTGGTTGAGAGCATTTGTGGAAGAAGGCGATAGAATATGATGTGAAATTTCCTCATCTTTGTTTATATGACACGCATGATCGAATAAAGTTAATGGTGCCACCTGGCAATCTAGGCGTGAAGCTGACGACCAATTTGGCATAAGAATATCCGCTCGTCATATCCCATCGTCTGTCCTCGTGGGTCCCACCACGAAGTCTGGAAGGAGACACTGGCGTGCGGGACCCAATATCTCCTCGCGAGATTCCCCACCACCACTCTACAAATAACGGGGAGAGGGAAATTCTCCGTCGAATCGTCGTTTGGTTGCTCGCTCGAGAATGCCGGAGAAGTCGATGGAGGACGTGATGGAGGCCGCTTCGGGGCCCCACTTCAGCGGACTGCGCATCGACTCCCTCCGCCACTCCTCCCCCTCCGCCCCCTCCTCCCCGTCCTCCGCCAAGGCCTCCGCCGCCTACTCCTACAACGCCGGCGACGCCGCCACGCCGGAAGCCCCCAAGCAGCCCTTCGTTATCGGTACTAGAACCCCCCCCCCCCCCCCCCCCCCCCCCCCCCCCCCCCAAACCCTAGTTGACGACGAGCTATCGTGTCCTTTCTTGATTTGGAGCTGGTGGTCTGCTTTTTGGTTTTTTAGGGGTTTGTGGGGGTACAGCGTCGGGGAAGACGACGGTGTGCGACATGATCATACAGCAGCTGCACGACCACCGAGTCGTTCTCGTAAATCAGGTGAATGGAGTTTTTTTTTTCCCCTTCTTTTCTTCTTCCGGGAAGTTTCTGACAAGAACAAGTGCTTTTGCTCAAGTATATCAATGATCACTTCATGTTGGCGATTTTTGTACTAAATTATTGACCTAGTTTGCACGGACAAGCAAACGACACAGACACAATACATACTCGACAGTCGACACCGATTTTGGACTGCCATGTTGAGAAATTTAATGGCAAACACGGGCCAATTTTTTGAGTTTTGCTGTTTCCTAGTTTTCTACTAAATCCCTTCAATGATTCATATTGTTTTTTTGCTATTAGCTATATAAGAAAGCACTACATGTACTGCTTTACCGGACTTCTGCAAGTTAAATGAATGAAGAGAAGTTGAAGTATAAGAAAGAGAGAAGGGAAAAAAAATAGATGGAGGAGACGGGACATAATTTGATAACAAAGCAGTCCCGAAACAAAATATCGCAAAGTGTTATTCCCGGAGCGTAATTTTTCGATGGAAAACTGAAATTATGCAACACTTCGAAGAAGGTGCACGACAGAGATCTCGGAGGATTCTGAGAAACGAGATCTAATGTGTCACTTCGAAGAAGGCACAGAAGATTTCGTAGCAGCAGTAGCGAAATTCCACTAACAATTTCTAATTAGATCAGAATTGTTCTCGTTCTGAACGAGTTGCAAGTGGAGTAAAGATGAATAGAAGGTTCTGATTAGATCAGAGAAAGAAAAGGCTTGCTGGGGTGAATTATCATCGGTGCTCAAAACTTGATTCGTCCCATACAAACAACTTTCAGGAACTAGCAAGTTCGACGGAGAACTTTGGAACACTCCGCTCTTCTGACTCCTCGGATGGCGCGGAACTCTGCTCTCAAAGTACCTCTCATCTCTGCTCTGAACTTAGAGAATTTCACAAGAAAATTTCTAATAATGAGTACGCTCTCCTGAGAGAGAAGAGAGGAACTTTATATAGGTGCGCCTAGTAACTGCTCGGTATGTAGAACGTTCAGGACGTGGAACAAACTGCTCCGAACGTTCTGTAACCGCTTAAATCGTGCACAGACACGATTGAGCCAACTGACGCACAACGCGCGCCAATTAGCGCATAGCGCGTGCTAACAGTGCACAGCGCGCGCAATCGCGCACCACTGTGCCATCTGTGCACCGTGCACTACGCGCCAACTGCGTGCCAACTGGCGGCTACCAGGCCACGCCAACTGGCAGCACCAACTGGCGCGCCACTGGGCAGCGCCAATTGGTCGCGCCATCTGGCCGCACGATCGGGCCACGTGTACGGACGCACGATCGGCTGCGCAGAGACTCGCGCAACGAACACAACTTAAGCGCACTATGCCCTAGTGATGCTGACGTGCTAAGTACAAAGTTCGCCAACAAAACGTCACATTATGTCTCATGAGCCCATGAGCCCGAGTCTGAGTTCGAGTCGCTAAGCCCCTACGGGGCTTAGCTCCATAGGAAATTAATTCCAAGAGCAAAAAGCATTAATGCTTTAACATGGAGTCTTATCCTTACCTCCTAATAAAATTATCCACATGGTTCTCTCATTAGGGTCACCACCTATTACGTCCCGATTCCGTCGAATCGATAGTCGTCTCTCGGGCGTGATGCCGTGCGAACCTAATTTGCGATCGCACAAGGCATAGTCATAAGGTAATCCGAAACACGAGATCTAAGAGAGTAAGCAGACAAATTGAATCACACATAAGGTAAAGAACTATGATCTTTATTGATAATGGACATCATTTACAGACTCCAGTATAGGACTCATGCCGCGCGGGCTACAACATGACTCAATTACAAAAGAGTGTCGATGAGATAGCCGTTCCATACATTGCACACATCCCTCAATATACAACAGAGTATTCCAGTGACCTGGAATGGAGGGACGCTGAGCCATCTTTCTTGGACAGTTGAGAATCTTCAAAAGTAGAGTTGCAGGAAAAGTCTTCGACGCGCGGCCGAAGCTTCAAAATCACGAACGTCGTCGAGCTAGTTTGCGCGTCCTTCCTGGTTCACGGGACCTGCAAAGAGCGAGGATCAGTTCGATCACATGTACTGGCGAATGGCTAATTAAAATCCAAGCTCTGCATTTGATTCAAGCAGTTTTATGAACATGTTAGCTAGCTATTTCTGTGATCTTTCTAACCATCCTGATTAATTTGCATGTTAACATGTTTCGAGACAAGCATATGAAATTGTAAACATTAAGCAGCTATCATATTCATCCCGTGTCACATGCATTAGTTAAGCAATGAAAGGGTGTGAAGGTCACTGGCAATGTCAAGCCATCACGGAATATAGCTGGGTTAGACGGCGACCCTTTTGCGACGGGTAGCGGTCCCTGTGCGAAAGTTCTCGAATAACCCACGTCGATGAAAGGCTGGCGCTTGCTATACTCGTTCCTCCCGGGCCGAATCGGTTCCTTGGCCTAGGCAACCGTTCGAGGAAACTGCACCTTGTCGACAAGTTGTCTAATGACCGTTTTGTAGAGTCTTGAAAAATGCTCTCTTTTCTAGAACCTTATCCTTTCTCTTTTAGTTGCAAAACTTACCCTTTCTTTTTGAACAAAGTCGATTTATTCATTTAGCCATATCGTTGCGATAAACGTTAATCGATTCATTCATTGTTTTGCATAGGCTAAGTGGAATTGCATAAGAAAACATGTTTTCCATTTTCAATACCGGCAGTTTGATAGCAAGTGTTTCGTGAAGAATCGTGCAATAATTTTTTTGATTCTACACTATAATAACAAGCATTCATTTAACTTCATATTGATTTTGAAATAGAGGGTCGAGGCGAATGAGGTCAGCCACTCGCCTTAGACTTGCTTTAAGCGAGCGACTGGTTGGCTGCGCTGACGTCGCCTACGCGATCACCTGCAATCGCATAAGCAACTGATTAGAACACTGTGTAATTCAAGGAATTTCGATATGAATGCGAAGCTCGAAAAACGCAAGTCACGAAAACCCATCGAAAACATTCACGAAAAACGCATTCACGAAAACTAAAGCCAAAGCCAAATCAAGTGCGGCATGAAAACCAGAGCAACGGAAGGTCTCTCCCGACTCAGCCGCAGAGCCAATCATTGAGGCGCAACCCGCTGAATATGGGACTTGGTTCCGAAGAAGCCATTCCATAACGTGGAATGGATCTTAATTCAACCGTTCTCGTTCGATCGACTCGGCCGATTCCGACCTATCGGTCCCGACCGAATCGATAGCGACAATGTTCCTTTCTCGCGCACCCTGTAGACGAAAACGGGGCACGATGTAGGGACGGGGCACTACACCATAACTAACTAATAAAAAATTTCGTCCTCGAAACTTAAGGATAAAACATACCTCTACGAGAACAATGAAGGAAATTTCTCCTTCATTTCCGATTCAAGCTCCCACGTCGACTCTTTGGCCGAATGGTTACGCCAGAGTACGCGGACGGGAGGGATAGCTCGATTTTGCAGCAGCTTATCCTTGCGTTCTAAGATTTGAACTGGCTCTTCAACGTAGGATAAGTCGGACTTCAGTTCCAGCTGGCCAAAATCTACCACGTGACTAGGGTCGTGCACGTACTTCCGCAACTGAGAGACGTGGAAGACATTGTGTATACCTTCTAGCGCCGGCGGTAGGGCAATTTTATAGGCCACTGGGGCGACCAGCTCGAGTATTTCGAACGGCCCAACGAATCTCGGACTCAACTTTTCCTTTGCACCGAACCGAGTAACTCCTCGCATGGGCGACACTTTAAGAAATACATAATCGCCTTTTTGAAACTCGAGGGGTCGACGATGAACATCTGCATAACTTTTCTGACAACTCTGTGCGGTCTTTAATCTTTTCCGAATGAGCCAAAATTTCTGCACGATCTGTTCCACCAGTTCCGGGCCGAGAATCTGCCGCTCTCCGACTTCGTCCCAGCAAATGGGTGATCGGCACTTTCGTCCGTACAAGGCTTCGTACGACGCCATTTGGATGCTGGATTGATAGCTATTGTTGTATGCAAATTCGGCCAGAGGTAGATGAATGTCCCAGCTTGATTTGAAGTCAATTGCGCAGAGTCGTAGTATGTCTTCGAGAATCTGATTGACGCGCTCCATTTGGCCATTGGTCTGGGGATGATAGGCTGAGCTAAAGTTCAACTTGGTACCCAGAGCCTACTGAAGGCTACTCCAGAATCGTGACACAAATCGTGAATCCCGATCAGAGACGATGGATATTGGAACTCCGTGCAGCCGTACTATCTCATCAAGATAAATCTGCGCCAGGCAATCAACGCTCCAAGCAACTTTAATGGCAATGAAGTGCGCTGACTTGGTTAGTCGATCGACGATGACCCAGATGACATCATTTCCCCGCGGCGTATTCGGCAGACCAAAAATAAAATCCATGCACACGTGCTCCCACTTCCATTCTGGAATTGCCAGATTCTGCATCTCCCCATCCGGTCTCTGGTGCTCAGCTTTCACCTGCTGACAGGCCATGTATTGCGACACGAAGAGTGCCACATCTCTTTTCATTCCGTGCCACCAGAAATTTGTGCGGAGGTCCTTGTACATCTTTTTGCTGCCGAGATGCAAGGTGTACTTCGCATAGTGCACCTCCGACAATATCTCCTTTCTAAGTTCTGAGTTATCCGGAACGCATAGCCTACCCTTCAATCGAAGCATGCCGGTTTCGTCTTCCGCAAAGTCGGCCGTCCTACCCGTCGAGATTAGCTCTCGTATTTTCTTCAGATATGGATCGTCCTTCTGAGCGGTCTTGATCTTTTCTTGCAAGCTCAGCTCTAACTGCAACTTTGTCAACTGCATATTCCTGAATCGAACTCGGAGTTCGATGCCCATCTCTTCTAGGTCGCGTAGCAGTCTGCAGTCGATGGATAGCGAGGCAATAAACTTCCGACTCAGAGCGTCCGTCACAACAATTCCCTTTTTCGACGTATAGTCAATAGTCGAGTCGAAATCTTTGATCAGTTCAAGCCAACGCCTTTGCTGCAAGTTCAGTTCCTTCTGCGTGAATAGATACTTGAGGCTCTTGTGATCGGTATAGATCGTGCACGCCACGCCATAAAGATAGTGACGCCACAATTTCAACGCAAACACAATCGCCGCTAACTCCAGGTCATGAGTAGGGTAGTTTTCTCGTGCGGCTTTAGCTGTCGGAAAGCAAAAGATATCACCTTGTTCCGCTACATCAGCACACACCCCAAGCCCTGACCGGACGCGTCGTTGAATATCTGGAAACCCTCGGTCCCTTCTGGAAGTGCGAGTATCGGGGCCGAGACGAGCCGTTGCTTTAATTATTGGAATGAAGCTTCATAGTCGTCTGACTATTCAAACGTGACTCCTTTCTGGGTGAGGCGAGTCAGAGGCAATGCGATCTTCGCGAAGTCTTTCACGAAGCGTCGGTAGTATCCCGCTAAGCCAAGGAAACTTCGAATCTTGCCGACGGACGCTGGCCGTTTCCAATCGACAACGGCTTCAACTTTCTTTGGGTCGACCACAATTCCTTCAGCTGAAATAATGTGTCCGAGGAATGCAACGCTGCTCAGCCAAAATTTACATTTGCTTCGCTTCACATACAACTGATTTTCTCGAAGGGTCTGAAGCACGGTCCGTAGATGCTCAGTGTGTTGTTGCCTATTCTTCGAGTAGACGAGTATATCGTCGATAAAGACTACTACGAACTTGTCGAGGAATGGTCGGAACATCCGATTCATCAAATCCATGAAAGCAGCTGGGGCGTTCGTTAGGGTGAACGGCATTACCATGAATTCGTAATGGCCGTATCGAGTGCGAAAGGCAGACTTCGACACATCGTCCGGCTTGATCTTGAGTTGATGGTAACCCAAGCGCAGATCAATTTTAGAGAACATCGTAGCTCCTTGCAGTTGATCAAATAGATCGTCTATGCGGGGCAGGGGATATTTGTTCCGGACGGTGGCTTTATTCAGCTCGCGGTAATCGATACAAAGACACAGTGAGCCATCCTTTTTCTTGACAAACAGCACGGGCGCTCCCCATGGCGAGACGTTCGGTCGTATGAATCCCTTGTCGAGCAACTCTTGCAACTGTACTTTGAGTTCTTTAAGCTCTGCAGGGGCCATTCTGTACGGGGCTTTCGAGATCGGTCGGGTATCGAGGAATGTATCGATAGTGAACTCAAACTCTCGATCGGACGGCATGCCGGGCAGTTCGTCCGGGAAAACATCTGGAAATTCTGCCACAACGTCGGTCTGACCCGCATCTGCAACATCCTGTCGCCTCGAACGGACGCTAGATAGCCTTCGCACCCGGAATGCAGCATCCGTCGAGCAGATATTGCGGAGATCACTATGCAGGTCAGCGACGCCTCACCACACGAATAGCAGAATTCAGGCATTCCAGGTATGCAGAATGTGACCCTCTTTTCAGCATAGTCTATGGTTGCATTGCACGGACCGAGCCAATCTATTCCCAGAATGATGTCGTAGTCCTTAATATCTAGAACTATCGCATCAAGACTGATCTTTTGACCACCTATACAGATGATTCCGTCTCTGCAGACTAAATTTGCAAGTAGTGGCATGCCCGACGGTACATTAACAGTTAGATCGAGACCTAGCGGTGTCAGGAAAAATTTGTGCTCGGCGGTGAAGTCCGCCGATATAAAACTATGCGTGGCCCTGAATCAAACAATATACGAGCAGGCTTATTATTGAAATGCAGTATACCTGTCACGACAGTGTCAGATGCGAACGCTTCGTCTCGAGTCATGGCGTAGACGCGGCCCTGAGCATTGGGGCGACGGTCTTGGCCATTCTGTTGTGTGGTCGGTGGAGCCCGAGGTGCTTGGCCTCGGTTCTGATGATGTTGTTGGGGGCGCTGGTTCGACTTCTTCGGACAGTTGCGTGAAATGTGGTCCATTCGGCCACACCCGAAGCATGCTCTGTTCTTCAATCAGCACTCGTTGGCCATGTTCCCCTCTTTGTGGCAGAAATTGCAGACTATTCGATCATTCGTCTGGTTGCTGCCTCCGCTGTCGTGATTTTGACGCTTGTGCGCATTGTTGCCTCCCGCATTACTCTAGCGTTTATTATTAAAGTGAATAATGCCAGTAGTAGCAGGAGGATACTCGGACTCCAGACGGAGGGCATGGTTGAGTGCCTCTCCCATGGTTTTGTATTCAGGCACCGAAACATAAGCACGAATAGAGGAACGCAGGCCCACTTTGAATCGTCGAGCTCGACTTGCAGTTGTAGGTAGATATGCTCCAGCAAATTTGACCAGTTTGTTGAATTCGGCCGTATATTGTCGTACTGTCATATTCCTTTGCCTCAACTGCATAAATTCGTTTTCTTTTTCCTGTCGCACGGCTGCAGAAAGATATTCAGTCTCGAATGCAATTTTGAATGTGGCCCATGAGATTGCCGTCGTCCCGTCTTCACGTCGAATTGTCCGCTGCTGTACGGCCCACCAATCGTGCACGTTTATTCGAAGTAGAAGTTGAGCATACGCGACTTTCTTCGAGTCTTTGACACCCAGAAGCTCGAACTTGTCTTCCAGCTCCTCAAACCAGTCGATCGCAATGGAGGGATCTTCTGTGCCGTTGAAGGAAGTGCGACAGCTTTTTGTGAATTTTGACACGTCGAAGTTAGAACTTCTCGGTGTCGCAGATGAGAGCATGGGCGCCTCCGGTTCAGCTTCATTGGATCGAACCGCAGGCTCGGTCACGGCAGGCGTCATAGTTGAATTGTTGTTGGCCACGACCGATTGTACGATTTGTTGGAGTGTATTCAGCTACTGCTGCAGCTTGAATTGAGCCTCGAATCGATTCTCGAATTGGGTCTGACGAGCCTCCGCCTGCTGACGATGGAGCTTATTTTGGCGTTGCTGCATTTCGAGCATCTGTAGCATCCGTTGCATCGGGTCGCCGGAGGATCCGACTACGGTAGGCGTCATCCCCGTTGGGTTGACGGAGTGCTCGGGTCTGGAACTACTCGAGCCGCTGGAAGCGCTCGTCTCGTCCTCTGCTCGAGCTCCCGCAACTGTAGGGAAAAGAAAGGCAACTCTTGTTAGTTTCAGAAATGTCCTGGGTTCAGCGTATGGAACAACTCATTTCATCGACATGAGGTCAACGGTTTGAGACTAGAAACTCGACACTGGAGGCCAAGGACGTAAAGCCGTGCTCTGATACCATTATGTCATGTCCCGATTCCGTCGAATCGATAGTCGTCCCCCGGACGTGATGCCGTGCGAACCTAATTTGCGATCGCACAATGCATAGTCATAAGGTAATCCGAAATACGAGATCTAAGAGAGTAAGCAGACAAATTGAATCACACATAAGGTAAAGAGAACTTTGATCTTTATTGATAATGGACATCATTTACAGACTCCAGTACAGGACTCATGCCGCGCGGGCTACAACATGACTCAATTACAAAAGAGTGCCGATGAGATAGCCGTTCCATACATTGCACACATCCCTCAATATACAACAGAGTATTCCAGTGACCTGGAATAGAGGAACGCTTAGCCATCTTTCTTGGACAGTTGAGAGTCTTCAAAAGTGGAGTTGCAGGGAAAGTCTTCGACGCGCGGTCGAAGTTTCAAAATTACAAACGTCGCCGAGCTTGTTGGCGCGTCCTTCTTGGTTCACAGGACCTGTAAAGAGCGAGGATCAGTACGATCACATGTACTGACGAATGACTAATTAAAATCCAAGCTCTGCATTTGATTCAAGTAGTTTTATAAACATGTTAGCTAGCTATTTCTGAGATCTTTCTAATCATCCTGATCAATTTGCATGTTAACATGTTTCGAGGCAAGCATATGAAATTGTAAACATTAAGCAGCTATCATATTCATCCCGTGTCACGTGCATTAGTTAAACAGTGAAAGGGTGTGAAGGTCATTGGCAATGTCAAGCCATCACGAACTATAGCTGGGTTAGACGGCGACCCTTTCGCGGTGGGTAGCGAGCCCTGTGCGAAAGTTTTCGAATAACCCACGCCGATGAAAAGCTGGCGCTTGCTATACTCGTTCCTCCCGGGCCGAATCGGTTCATTGGCCTAGGCAACAGTTCGAGGAAACTACACCTTGTCGACAAGTTGTCCAATGACCGTTTTGCAGAGTCTTGAAAAATGCTCTCTTCTAGAACCTTATCCTTTTCTCTTTTAGTTGCAAAACTTGGCCTTTCTTTTTGAACTTAGTCGATTTATTCACATAGTCATATCGTTGCGATAAACGTTAATCGATTCATTCGTTGTTTTGCATAGGCTAAGTGGAATTGCATAAGAAAGCACGTTTTCCATTTTCAATACCGGCAGTTTGATAGCAAGTGTTTCGTGAAGAATCTTGCCATGATTTCTTTGATTCTACACTATAATGACAAGCATTCATTTAACTTCATATTGATTTTGAAATAGAGGGCCGAGGCGAAGGAGGTCAGCCACTCGCTTTAGACTTGCTTCAAGCGGGCGACTGGTTGGCTGCGCTGGCGTCGCCTACGCGATCACGTGCAATTGCATAAGCAACTGATTAGAACACTGTGTAATTCAAAGAATTTCGATATGAATGCGAATCTTGAAAACGCAAGTCACGAAAACCCATCGGAAACATTCACGAAAAACGCATTCACGAAAACCAAAGCCAAAGCCAAAGCCAAATCAAGTGCGACATGAAAGCCAGAGCAACAAGAGGTCACTCCCGACTCAGCCGCAGAGCCAATCCTTGAGGCGCAACCTGCTGAATATGGGACTTGGTTCCGAAGAAGCCATTCCATAACGTGGAATGGATCTTAATTCAATCGTTTCCGTTCGATCGACTCGGCCGATTCCGACCTATCGGTCTCGACCGAATCGATAGCGACAGTGTTCCTTTCTCGCGTACCCCGTGGACGAAAATGGGGCACGATGTAGGGACGGGGTACTACACCACCCCATGTGCATATCTCAACAACACACACCAAGTATATATTGAGATACACTTCATGGTACTTTTCCAATGTGGGACTAAATACTAGGTATGTGTTGAGAGCAAGCTCTCTCTACATGTTCAAGGAAAAGCTCCAACAATCCCCTACATATCTCGATATATAGATTTGAGTGTTCCTCACAGTAATTGACCATTATGTATTAGGATAGATGTCGCTGATGACTTGAATCTTTCCGCATGGGTCAAACAACATACTATAATACAAGAATGAACTAAGCCTTGAATTCTGCACCATAGCTGTAATTCTTTCCACTCACATAATGTAGTTACATGTGCTTCTAGCTGCACATTAAAGGTCCTGTACAAGCCTGGTTTCAGTGTATAATTTTGGGCATCTACAAGTTTACCCTCAAGAGACGGCCTGCTATCTCTGTCCATACACTATATGTGAGTTCTTTATTAAAGAGACATGGCATGAAGTCTTGCGCTTCCCTTGCGGTGCTACGCTGCTATGACATGGCCTAAAGCCGAGGCATTATCCCTACCCGGGAACCTCATTGTAGTGTCATATTACTGTAGCATGAGATCACAAGCCTCTTTGTAGTGCCAAACTACCCAGCATGAAGCCTTAGGCTTCCTTGTGGTGTTACGCCGCAACGACATGGCTTGTAAGGCTGAGGCTTTACCCCTATCCGAGTACCTCATCATGGTGTCGTGCCACTGTAACATGAGGACATCCTCCCCTTTATAGTGATGTCTACAACTCTTTAATTTCATTATACAACATTAGGCTACCTGCCTATTTGCGGTGCTACGCCGCTGTGATTTGGCTTGCAAAACCGAGGCATAACCCCTACCTGGGAACCTCATGGTCGAGTCACCCCACTGTAGCATGGAGTTACACTCCTTGTAGTGCTGTGCTATCGTGCTTCCTGTAAAGCACACCAGACATTCACTCTGTCTCAAAACTCATTAAGGCGTTTAAGCCATCCTCATCACAGGATCCGTTTTTCGCAGAAAATATATAATAGACAACAGTGGTTGTAGGTCCGTAACCTTTCCATGCCACAGAGGACATGTACCTACTGTTTCTGATATTTTTCCAGTTAATGATCCTCCCTTGAACCAAAAGCTAGATGTCTAGTAGATATCTCTTTGAACTAATAGCATAAAACTTTATGGTAGGATTGCAATAACATAATATTAGAATGCCTTCAAGCTCATTTTATAAGCTGTCATCGACCAGCTAGCGCTTGAGGCCCTTTGTGAACGGATTCGCCAGGTTCTCCTGACTTCGAACATCAATTACTGCAATAACACCTCTCTTGATGAGATCGTGCACTGCCCTGTGCTTTAACCGCACAGTTCTCTTTGTCCCA
Source organism: Iris pallida (assembly GCA_029216955.1). Lineage (NCBI taxonomy): Eukaryota > Viridiplantae > Streptophyta > Magnoliopsida > Asparagales > Iridaceae > Iris > Iris pallida. Next base: position 3,200,048 of record JANAVB010010998.1, on the reverse strand, counting down.
TTGAAGAGATCATTTGATGCCACCGTCGTAGTCGTCTGGTTGTCGCAGTATATCGGAATCGCTGATATTTGCGCCCCAACCACTGGAAGATCATACATGAGCTCCCGAAGTCATTCTGCTTCCTCCGCTGCAGTATCAAGTGCAAAGAACTCAGATTCCATAGAGGAATGAGAGTGCATAGTCTGCTTCTTTGACTTCTATGATATAGCAGCTCCATCCATTGTGAAAATGAATCCATCTATGGACCTCTCGCTCTCCAACTCTGAGCACCAGCTGGCATCACTGAAACCTTCTACTACCGATGGATCTCCACTGTAGTGCAGTGCATATATCTGAATCTTCTTGAGATATCTCATTACCCGCTTCACAGCTTTCCAGTGCTCAACGCCTGGGTTGCTCGTGAAACGACTCAACATTTCCACGGCGAAAGCTATGTCAGGACTTGTGATAGTAGTGCATACATCAAACTTCCGATGACGCTTGCATACTCCAACTGCCTGGCGCTTTCCCTTGAATTAGGCTTCAGTTTCAGATCACACCTGTAAGACGTAATGATCACTGAAAGATCCTGATACCCGTAGCGTATGATCATCTTCTCAATATAATGAGACTGTGACAGCGCTAGTCCAGTATCTGTCTGGATGATCTTGATCCCCAAGATCACATCAGCTTCCCCCAAGTCCTTTATACTGAACTTAGTCAAGATGAACTTCTTTGTCTTCGTGACACAACCCATATCTGTATCTAGGATCAGCATGTCGTCCATGTACAGACAAATGATTATATCTCTTCCATCAGCGAACTTTGTATAAACACACTTGTCCGTCTCGTTGATCGTGTAGCCATTTAACCTTATAACCTTGTCAAACTTTTTATGCCACATCTTGGGAGCCTATTCCGTACAAGGATTTTACCAACTTGCAGACTTTGACTTCAAGACCCTTGATGACAAATTCCTCTGGCTGTTGCATGTAAATCTCTTCGGTCAGCTCGCCATTTAGGAAAGCTATTTTTACATCCATCTGATGTATCACCAACTTATGTATTGCTGCGAGAGCAATTAACATTCTGATGGCGGTTATCCGGGCTACTGGAGCATACATGTCAAAGTAGTCGATCCCCTGCTTCTGAGAAAATCCCTTGGCTACTAGTCTAGCCTTGAACTTGTCAATAGATCCATCTGCTTTCATCTTCTTCTTGAAGATCCATTTGCATCCAATAGGTTTTGCTCCTTCAGGAAGATCAACCAACACCCAAGTGTTATTAGAGGTGATTGAATCAATTTCATTGTCTATCGTCTCCTTCCAGAAAACATCTCTGGTCTTCATCGTCTCATCATAGGTAAACGGATCTGCTTCCACATGATAGGTGACAAAGTCATTTTCGAAGTTCTTCGGCCTCCTCACTCGCTTAGTTGACGGCTCATCGAGTTCTGGTTCAACAGTTGTTTCGACAACTTCTTCTTGGACTACGTTCTCATTGAAAACTTCAGTTTCCTGCACACCCTCATTGTTCTCCGGAATATCCGCAAGAACAATGTTCTTGTGCCTTGCAAACTTATCTTCAAAATATTCTGCGTCGCGAGATTCAATTATTTGATTTGATTCAATATCAAGAAATCTCCGAGCATCACTCTTCTCGGCATAACCCAAGAAGATCGTCTTCGTAGTCCTTGTCCCGAGCTTCTGAATCTTTATATCTGGGAGCTTCACATAGGCCAGACACCCCCACACTCGAATGACATTCAAGTTAGGTCTGACTTTGAACCAGAGTTCATGAGAAGTAACGTCTGAAGTTGCATGCAGCACTCTACTCAGAATAAAAATGGCCGTCAATGCAGCTTCTCCCCGGTAGCATTTTGGAAGACCCGCAGTCAACAACATTGAGTTTATCATTTCTGTCAACGTTCTGTTTTTTCTTTCTGCTACTCCGTTAGATTGAGGAGAATACGGAGCAGTAGTCTCGTTGACAATTTCATGTTCTTTGCAGAACGATGCAAATTCATGAGACCGATACTCGATCACTTCTTATTCTTTTGAATTGTTGTCCAGTTTGCCGTTTAGCCTCGGTCCTGAACTCTTTGAACTTCTCGAACGTTTCGTCTTTAGCCTTGAGCAAGTAGACGAACGCGTATTTTGAGAAGTCATCAATGAAGGTTATGAAATACTTCATCCAGGCCTTTGTAGAGAACTGTTTGAAGTCACAGATATCGGAGTGTACCAACTCCAGAAGATCTGTGTTTCGATTAACCCGAGGAAAGGGTTTCCTTATGATCTTTGTCTGAGCACAAACTTTACATTTCTCTACCTTACCCCCACATTTGGAGATAAGTCCTAGACTAGACATTCTGTTTATTCTTTTACAATGAACATGTCCTAGTCTATTATGCCACAACTCAAGAGTATAAGAAGAATGAGCAATTGCATTAATAACATTAGACTGATTTACAAGCTAAATCTTAAATATTCCTTCGGTGTAAAATGCTTTTCCGAAGTATGTTCCCTTTATGGACATCACCATCTGGCCAGTATTGATGTCCATCCTTAGGCTTACGTTGCAGAGTAGGCTCCCAGAGATCAGGTTCTTTGCGATAGCAGGTACATGCTTTACACCTTGAAGCGTCTCAGCTTCAACACCACCGTCCCGATCCCTTGCACTTCAGCTTGTGCCTGGTTCACCACCATAACTTCAGAAGTTGGTGTGTATGTGGTGAACTATTCCTTGCTTGATCAGACATGGCAGGTGGCACCAGTGTCTACCCACCAGTCAGAGTCAGCCCCCACCGTAGTGTCACTCCCTGATTCCGGAATACGTATTTTTTAGAACGTATACTGCTTATTTGTATTTACGTATATTTATACGATATTTATTTTGTTGTATTTCTTCATGTATATCCCAAATTATTTGACAAAATAATATTTCGTAATTTATTTTCTGTGATTTTAGTTTACAGTCTTGGCTCTAATTGGGTGACATGTTCTCGGTTCACTTGAACCCGTTGGGTCATCATGAACCAACTTGGTTTAGGCTTTTATATAAAACCCCTTTTCTTTTCTCTCCCCTCATTCATTCCTCATAACTCCTCTCATTTACTTCCTTCACCCAACCAAAGGCAAGTATCAACTTGCACAAGGGAGAGATCCATCATTTTCGTTTTTCCTTCAAAATTTTTACCAAAACTTGTTCTTCTCCTCATTCTCTACTAGATTAGAACTTGGAATTTTCTGATTGGAAGCTTTAATTTTTGTAGATCTAAGTTTTAAACATTTTCGGTTTTCCTTGGTTTTGATCTACTAAACTCCATCATTTTCAAGTTTTAATGGTTCCATGTTGTAGAGAATTGAATTTTATTCAAGATTGAACTTTGAAAATCGAAATTTGGTTAAGAATTGACTTAGTTATGATTTTTGGAGTTTTTAGGGTTCATGGTTCTTCCCTCTCGGTTGAGGGGAAGAAGATGAACAGTGTCCTGTGTCCGCGCCCTCCGCGCGCGCGCGTCCCGCGCCGCGCTGATGGGAGGTCCGCGCCCCTGTGTCCCGCGCCCTCCGCGCGTGCGCGTCCCGTGCCGCGCTGATGGGAGGACGCGCCCGCGTGGTGCCCGCGCCGCGTGGTCTCCCGCGCCGCGTGGTTCCAGCACCAGGCCGCCCTCGCGTGTTCGCGCCCCTGTGTGGACGTCATGCGCCCGGCCTTCCGCGCCCTCGCGTGTCCGCGCCTTGCGTGGCCCGCGCCCTCGCGTGTCCGCGCCTTGCGTGGCCCGCGCCCTCGCGTGTCCGCGCCTTGCGTGGCCCGCGCCCTCGCGTGTTCGCGCCCCTGTGTGGACGTCATGCGCCCGGCCTTCCGCGCCCTCGCGTGTCCGCGCCTTGCGTGGCCCGCGCCCTCGCGTGTCCGCGCCTTGCGTGGCCCGCGCCCTCGCGTGTCCGCGCCTTGCGTGGCCCGCGCCCTCGCGTGTCCGCGCCTTGCGTGGCCCGCGCCCTCGCGTGTCCGCGCCTTGCGTGGCCCGCGCCCTCGCGTGTCCGCGCCCCGCGTGTCCGCGCCCCCGCGTGTTCGCGCCCCTGTGTGGACGTCACGCGCCCGGCCGTTTTTCCAGCGCCATGGATGTGACGCGCCCACGTTGGTTGGCCGACCTTGCCTTAGTACCTAGTCAGCCTGTCCCCGGTTTTCCATTTTTCATGCTATCTTGGCTTATATACGTGTATATGTATTGGTTTGTGTATGCGATATATCCTTACGCCTTTTTGTCCTGAGCATGAATCTGACCCTGGAGAACAAGTGTTCCTACTCGCTACATGTGCCTGAATGTCCCGGTTCTCGTTCATGCTTGACAAATGACTCGTAATCCCACGTGGCGCATTTGCAATGTTGCATTACACTAAGGAGGGTAGAACGTGTCGACCTACTGATCGACATGAATCCTCACTTGGGGTACTCGTACTACGGTACGACATTCTAGGAGGATGATCATGCAGGCCACAGCATGAGGATCCAAGATTTCACATAGGGTTTAAATTAGGCAACTAAATCTATTAGATGCATGGAGAGGGCAGAATCCCGAGATCGTGTTACACCAGCCGCCTTGAGGGATTGCCTCGACGCGCCAGCTGGTCACCACGGATACTGTGCCATCTGCAATGAGTGGATGCCGGTATCCGATTATTTTCTGATATATTATAAGTTTTGGCAAGGTAGCCCTACGGGGACTCGTGCCTGCAAGGTAGCCTTATGAGGGACCTGTGCTTAATAATACTTGACTACGCGGACCCCTGGGTTGGCTAGCCTTGCTGGAAAGATACGATCTGAGGACTCTGATAATTTAATGCGAGGATAACCTCGCCATACTAGAAACTCGTAGACTTGACTGGCCGTGAAAATGACTTGCTTGTATTTTTCTTTTACCTTCCGCGAGTAACTGAGGAAAGCGGACTGTTATGGTGCGTGATCCAACCCATGTTCTTGTTTGATTGTTGGGTTGGTTATCGTACTATGACAGGCTGCGGACCGAAGTTACGAACGGAAGCCTTAATTTGATTGTGATGTGTTACTCCAGTGAATGACTAAGGAACATGGCCCACCGCGGTACGTGATCCAACCCATGTTCTTGTTTGATTGTTGGGTTGGTTATCGTGCTGCGATGGTCCGTCGACCGAAGTCACGACCAGGAGATCTTCTTACTTATATCTGTAAACTTATGTAAAGGTCATAGAGTGCGACGCGTCCCGGCTCCATGTGGCACCTTTTGTCCTTGTTTGGTTGTAAGGGTGCCAGATGGGTCCGACGATGTAGCGCTACCCTATAGCCGCAGCATAAGCTTTATTCTTATCATTATAACTGGGTTTTATCTTAACTCTTGTGCCCTTTGGCGGTACTTGCTATTCGGGGCTGACCCCGCTGGTTTTGTTTGGCCAGATCTCGTAGCAGAGCCAGAGGACGCGATCCTTCTTCCTGACATCCATGGTGCATACTAGGAGCATGGCTGGTCGGGGACTCGAGTGGGTTTCTTCTCCACCACTCTTGCTTATACTTTTGTGCGGCGTTCAGCCACCGGCACCTGTTAGCCGGATTACTTGATATTTTGTGTCAGTACATAATTGTAACTAAACAGACTGCAGCTGTGTATAATTTTGTGCTCATGACTCTCTGAGATAGCTATGTTATAAAGCTAGTCTCTCATGACCATTTTGATGAAGCATCGGGGACGCCTTACTGCTTTACCTTTAATGATCATTTAATTGCTGATGTTGTGTTGATTGATTGAGACATAGAACTCTGTGGGACCATAGGAGACTTGATTGTAGCATGTACCCCCTAGTCTCTTGACAGCCACGATCGCCGTATGACGTCACGTACCTCATATGGTGTAGTTGGCCTCGTCCGTCTCCGTATTTCGGTACTGGGGCGTGACAAGGTTTTAGTGGTGGCCCATGCAGGTCTGATTTTCAGACTTATGGGGTATTGCGAATTATTAGGAGTCTCAATCAAAACTTGTTCCCCTTGAAATTCTGTTTCGAATTCTCTGTCCTTGCCTTGATCTCTAACCTGACTTGCATCCTCGAAATCTTCCTCGTCCGGACTTGATAATCTTATATTCTTCTCTATAGGGGTGCTTCATTCTCAGTAGCGGGTGAGGCCCATGAGGAAGAGCAGCAAGAGCATGGCTCGACTGGGCAGCAACAGGGGAGAGAACCTTCTCCAGTGCAGGCACGAACAGAAATGGAACCAGAGGCAGTGCAGCCGCAGGTTAATGAAACTCCTGCAGCACCAGTAGCGACGGCAGTACCAGACGCCGTAGCACTCCTGGAGATCATCCGGGGGTTTCTTGTCACTAACCAACAGCAACAGACTCGGCAGCAGGAGCAGAACGTGTTGCTGAACCAAGGGATTCAGTTAGCTCTTGAGAGGAGTGCCGGGGTTGACTCGGGAGCCTCAGGAAGGTTCCGTCGCTTGAACCCGAGGTATTTTGATGGCACGGAGGATGCCATCACTGCGGATGCATGGATTCAAGACATCGAAGCCCTTCTTGTGGCAGCCAAGGTTCCAGACGATGAGAAGGTTGATCAGGTCAAACTGGTACTTCAGGATCTTGCCCGCGACTGGTGGGCATCAGAAGAAGTTGGTACAAGACGCCCTGTTCGTTGGACCACCTTCAGTGACAGATTCAAGGCCAAGTATTTTGGCGTAGTAGCTCGATATGAGCTCCAGCAGAAGTTCATCAATCTCAAGCAAGCAGGCAAGACCGTAGATGGGTATGCAGCAGAGTTCTGCAGATTGTGCCGTTTCGCACCATCAATGGTGGCAACGGAGCCAGAGAAAGCTATGAGGTTCCAGCAGGGACTTCATTTGGAATTATTGCAGCTTGTGGAAGGACACGACTACCAGACGTTTGACGCTGTCTTGACGGCAGCCCGGAGGCACGAGCTTACCCAGCAGAGGTTGGCATCGAGGGCAGGAGGTCAGAAGAGATCTCATTCCCAGGTTGGAGGAGGAGCAATGCAGCGAACATCGGCACCAGCACCCGGTGTACGTATTCATGATGCGGGGGCGCCGCGGAGGACGGCCGTGTCAACTAATACAGCGCCAGTTCGGCATCAGCAGCCGAGGAACCAGCAACAGCGTCAGGGAGCACCCCCGGGCTGTACATTCTGTGGGAAGGCAGGGCACACGAGGGAGGTGTGCCGGTCAGCGAATGGCTTATGCTTGAGGTGTGGTAGTTCAGACCACCGTATTTCTACTTGTCCTATGATGCAGAGGCCAGGAGGGCCAGCTCAGCAGTTTCCAGCATTGCCAGCTCCAGTGGCAACCCCGAGTGGAGGGCCAGTATTAGCAGTAAGGCCCCTAGCCCAGCGTCTACCAACGCAGGCTCAGATGTTCCGCCAGGCACAGGAAGCCGAAGGCCCTCAGAGGCAGCAACAGCATGGTCGAGGAAGGCCGCAACAAGGGGCTCCGCGGGGCCAGGCTCTCACATTAACCTTGGGAGGCTCTAGTGTCCAGTGACGTGGTGGCAGGTAAAATTCTCGTCACCTCATTTTCCGCTGTAGCATTATTTGATTCAGGCGCTACTCATTCATTCATCTCTGCACAATATGCTACACGGATTGGACTAGTATTTGAGGCATTGCCGGAGAGGATGGATATACTCACCGGCAATGGGCTCGTAGAAGTGAGCAGAGTGCGCTTTTCATGTCCGGTAGAGGTGTGTGGGCATTTATTGCCCGCATCATTGATTGAATTCCCTATGGGGAATTTTGATGTTGTTCTTGGCATGGACTGGTTGAGGGACAGTCATGCGACCATTGATTGTAGAGGAGGTAGGGTCATATTCAGCATTCCTGGGATGGAGCAGTTCATCTTTACTCGAACCTTGAAGAATCAGGCCGGAGGCGTCATCTCAGCAGCAGTGTCAGGGCCAGGACAGATTCCGAGAGTGGTCGAAGATTTTCTCGACGTCTTCCCTGATGAGCTCCCAGGGATACCCCCAGTCAGAGAAGTAGAATATAGCATTGAGTTGAACCCTGGAACGAGGCCTATTGCAGACAGAGTTTACAGAATGTCGCCGTCAGAACAGGATAAGTTGTATCAGCATGAAGAAGAGTTGAAGTCTAAGGGATTCATCCGAGACAGTAAATCGCCCTGGGCCGCGCCAGTGATTCTAGTTCCCAAGAAGGATGGGTCGACGAGGATGTGCATCGACTACCGCAAGCTGAATGCAGTAACTGTGAAGAATAAGTACCCGCTACCAAGGATTGATGACCTGTTTGATCAATTGAGCAAGGCCCGCATCTTTTCCAAGATCGATCTTCGTTCGGGATACTATCAGGTGAGAGTCCGAGAGCAAGATATTCAGAAGACGGCATTCAGATCAAGATACGGGCATTATGAGTTTTTAGTAATGTCCTTTGGACTAACCAATGCCCCTGCAGTATTTATGGATTTGATGAACCGCATCTTTCTTCCATATTTGGATAAATTTGTGGTAGTGTTCATAGATGACATTCTTGTCTATTCCAGCAGTGAAGAGGAGCATGAGAAACATCTTAGGACTGTCTTGCAGACATTGAGGGAGCATCAACTTTATGCGAAGCTCGACAAGTGTGAATTCTGGTTAGATCACATTTCGTTCCTGGGGCATGTAATTTCTGGGGCAGGAGTGTCAGTGGATCCGAAGAAGATTGAGGCCGTAGAGCATTGGCCAGTCCCGAGAATGGTTGCAGAAGTACGAAGTTTCTTGGGATTAGCTGGTTACTACAGAAGGTTCGTGACGGACTTTGCCAAGATCTCTGCGCCCTTAACGCGTTTGACGCACAAGGACGTGGAGTTTGTTTGGTCAGCTAGTTGTCAGGCATCATTTGAAGAATTGAAGAAGAGATTAATCTCGGCCCCGATCTTGACGCTTCCAGTAGGATCGGGAGGCTTTACAGTGTATTGTGACGCATCTGGGAAGGGTCTTGGATGTGTATTGATGCAGCATGGAAAGGTGATAGCATATGCGTCTCGGCAGCTTCGAGACCATGAGAAGAATTACCCGACTCACGATTTGGAGTTAGCAGCTGTGGTGTTTTCACTCAAGTTGTGGAGGCATTATTTGTACGGGGATCGGGTAGAGATCTATACTGATCATAAGAGTTTGAAATACGTGTTCACGCAGCGAGATTTGAACATGAGGCAAAGAAGATGGTTAGAACTGCTGAAGGATTTTGATTTAGATCTTCAGTATCATCCAGGCAAGGCGAATATCGTTGCAGATGCACTGAGTAGGAGAAACAGTGCCTTTATCTTGACCTCGCAGAAGCATATTTTAGAAGACCTCCAGAGTATGGAAATCGAAGTAGTTTTGCCAGGGGATATAGGAAGAATGACCAGTATGCAGATTCAGTCAACCTTAGTAGAGAGGATAAGGGCAGCACAAGCAGGAGATCCACAGATTCAGAAGTTGCGGTCGGAGTGTGAATCAGGCCGTAGGAAGGAGTTAGTAATTCATGAGGATGGTACGCTCAGGTTTGGAAATAGACTCTGTGTACCGAGTGGAGACCTTCGACAGGACGTTATGTCCGAAGCTCATAGTTCTATTTACTCCCTTCATCCAGGAGGAACGAAGATGTATCGAGATATCAGGCAGTATTTTTGGTGGAATGGCATGAAAAGAGAGATAGCGAGATTTGTATCCAAGTGCCTGGTATGTCAGCAGGTGAAAGCCGAGCAGCAGAGACCAGCAGGATTGCTCCAGCCGCTTCCTATCCCAGAATGGAAATGGGAGCACATCACGATAGATTTTGTGACCGGTTTACCTAGATCTCCGGCTGGCAAGAATGCAATCTGGGTAATAGTAGATCGACTCACGAAGGTCGCTCATTTCCTTCCTTTCAGAGTTGGGCAGACTACTGAGCAGTTGGCAGAAATGTACATGAAGCGGATAGTGAAGCAGCATGGTGTTCCAGTTAGTATAGTATCAGATCGGGATACTCGGTTCACTTCCCATTTCTGGCGGAGCTTGCACCAGAGTTTGGGGACCAAGTTAAGATTCAGTACTGCATATCATCCGCAAACTGACGGGCAGTCAGAAAGAACCATTCAGACGTTAGAAGATATGCTACGGGCATGTACCTTGGACTTTGGCGGATCTTGGGAGGATCACCTTTATCTTGTGGAGTTCTCCTATAACGACAGCTATCAGGCTAGCATTCAGATGGCCCCGTTCGAAGCATTGTACGGAAGGAAGTGCAGGTCCCCTTTGGCATGGGACGACGTCGGAGAACGAAAGTTATTGGGACCAGAGATGATCACGCAAACTGTGGAGATAGTTAAGTTGGTCAGAGAGCGCCTTCGAGTTGCACATGACCGACATCGTCATTGGGCAGATCAGCATCGTAGGCCTCTAGAGTTCAGAGTTGGCGACCAAGTGTTTCTGCGGATTTCGCCAACTCGGGGTATCATTAGATTTGGAACCCGAGGAAAGCTTAGTCCAAGATACGTTGGTCCTTTCAAGATTCTCGCTCGGGTAGGCGATGTGGCTTATCGACTTGCCCTTCCGCCTTCGTTAACTGGCATACATGATGTGTTTCATGTGTCCCAGTTACGTGGGTATGTCCCGGATCCGAGTCATGTCCTCGATCATTCAGAGTTAGTCGTTGGTACCGACTTAACTTACGAGGAACAACCCGTATCTATTTTAGACCGGCGAGAGAAGGTACTCAAGAATCGTACGATCAGCCTTGTCCGTGTTTCTTGGAACCATCACTCTCCGGGAGAATCAACTTGGGAGCGCGAGGACGAGATCCGATCTCGGTATCCGCATTTGTTTGGTTTGTGAGGTATATCTTTATGCCATAATGACACGATTCCACATTCACTGCACCTGCTTGTATTGTACTTTTGTGATGTAGATAATAACTGCTTATTAGTTAACTTGCATGTGATTGTGCCTTGCTTGTCCTGACCTTTCAATCCTGTCTTGGCTGGAAATTCCGAGGACGGAATTTTTCTAAGAAGGGTAGAGATGTCACTCCCTGATTCCGGAATACGTATTTTTTAGAACGTATACTGCTTATTTGTATTTACGTATATTTATACGATATTTATTTTGTTGTATTTCTTCATGTATATCCCAAATTATTTGACAAAATAATATTTCGTAATTTATTTTCTGTGATTTTAGTTTACAGTCTTGGCTCTAATTGGGTGACATGTTCTCGGTTCACTTGAACCCGTTGGGTCATCATGAACCAACTTGGTTTAGGCTTTTATATAAAACCCTTTTTCTTTTCTCTCCCCTCATTCATTCCTCATAACTCCTCTCATTTACTTCCTTCACCCAACCAAAGGCAAGTATCAACTTGCACAAGGGAGAGATCCATCATTTTCGTTTTTCCTTCAAAATTTTTACCAAAACTTGTTCTTCTCCTCATTCTCTACTAGATTAGAACTTGGAATTTTCTGATTGGAAGCTTTAATTTTTGTAGATCTAAGTTTTAAACATTTTCGGTTTTTGGTTTTGATCTACTAAACTCCATCATTTTCAAGTTTTAATGGTTCCATGTTGTAGAGAATTGAATTTTATTCAAGATTGAACTTTGAAAATCGAAATTTGGTTAAGAATTGACTTAGTTATGATTTTTGGAGTTTTTAGGGTTCATGGTTCTTCCCTCTCGGTTGAGGGGAAGAAGATGAACAGTGTCCTGTGTCCGCGCCCTCCGCGCGCGCGCGTCCCGCGCCGCGCTGATGGGAGGTCCGCGCCCCTGTGCCCCGCGCCCTCCGCGCGCGCGCGTCCCGCGCCGCGCTGATGGGAGGACGCGCCCCCGCGCCCGCGTGGTGCCCGCGCCGCGTGGTCTCCCGCGCCGCGTGGTTCCAGCACCAGGCCGCCCTCGCGTGTTCGCGCCCCTGTGTGGACGTCATGCGCCCGGCCTTCCGCGCCCTCGCGTGTCCGCGCCTTGCGTGGCCCGCGCCCTCGCGTGTCCGCGCCTTGCGTGGCCCGCGCCCTCGCGTGTTAGCGCCCCTGTGTGGACGTCATGCGCCCGGCCTTCCGCGCCCTCGCGTGTCCGCGCCTTGCGTGGCCCGCGCCCTCGCGTGTCCGCGCCTTGCGTGGCCCGCGCCCTCGCGTGTCCGCGCCTTGCGTGGCCCGCGCCCTCGCGTGTCCGCGCCTTGCGTGGCCCGCGCCCTCGCGTGTCCGCGCATTGCGTGGCCCGCGCCCTCGCGTGTCCGCACCCCGCGTGTCCGCGCCCCCGCGTGTTCGCGCCCCTGTGTGGACGTCACGCGCCCGGCCGTTTTTCCAGCGCCATGGATGTGACGCGCCCACGTTGGTTGGCCGACCTTGCCTTAGTACCTAGTCAGCCTGTCCCCGGTTTTCCATTTTTCATGCTATCTTGGCTTATATACGTGTATATGTATTGGTTTGTGTATGCGATATATCCTTACGCCTTTTTGTCCTGAGCATGAATCTGACCCTGGAGAACAAGTGTTCCTACTCGCTACATGTGCCTGAATGTCCCGGTTCTCGTTCATGCTTGACAAATGACTCGTAATCCCACGTGGCGCATTTGCAATGTTGCATTACACTAAGGAGGGTAGAACGTGTCGACCTACTGATCGACATGAATCCTCACTTGGGGTACTCGTACTACGGTACGACATTCTAGGAGGATGATCATGCAGGCCACAGCATGAGGATCCAAGATTTCACATAGGGTTTAAATTAGGCAACTAAATCTATTAGATGCATGGAGAGGGCAGAATCCCGAGATCGTGTTACACCAGCCGCCTTGAGGGATTGCCTCGACGCGCCAGCTGGTCACCACGGATACTGTGCCATCTGCAATGAGTGGATGCTGGTATCCGATTATTTCCTGATATATTATAAGTTTTGGCAAGGTAGCCCTACGGGGACTCGTGCCTGCAAGGTAGCCTTATGAGGGACCTGTGCTTAATAATACTTGACTACGCGGACCCCTGGGTTGGCTAGCCTTGCTGGAAAGATACGATCTGAGGACTCTGATAATTTAATGCGAGGATAACCTCGCCATACTAGAAACTCGTAGACTTGACTGGCCGTGAAAATGACTTGCTTGTATTTTTCTTTTATCTTCCGCGAGTAACTGAGGAAAGCGGACTGTTATGGTGCGTGATCCAACCCATGTTCTTGTTTGATTGTTGGGTTGGTTATCGTACTATGACAGGCTGCGGACCGAAGTTACGAACGGAAGCCTTAATTTGATTGTGATGTGTTACTCCTGTGAATGACTAAGGAACATGGCCCACCGCGGTACGTGATCCAACCCATGTTCTTGTTTGATTGTTGGGTTGGTTATCGTGCTGCGATGGTCCGTCGACCGAAGTCACGACCAGGAGATCTTCTTACTTATATCTGTAAACTTATGTAAAGGTCATAGAGTGCGACGCGTCCCGGCTCCATGTGGCACCTTTTGTCCTTGTTTGGTTGTAAGGGTGCCAGATGGGTCCGACGATGTAGCGCTACCCTATAGCCGCAGCATAAGCTTTATTCTTATCATTATAACTGGGTTTTATCTCAACTCTTGTGCCCTTTGGCGGTACTTGCTATTCGGGGCTGACCCCGCTGGTTTTGTTTGGCCAGATCTCGTAGCAGAGCCAGAGGACGCGATCCTTCTTCCTGACATCCATGGTGCATACTAGGAGCATGGCTGGTCGGGGACTCGAGTGGGTTTCTTCTCCACCACTCTTGCTTATACTTTTGTGCGGCGTTCAGCCACCGGCACCTGTTAGCCGGATTACTTGATATTTTGTGTCAGTACATAATTGTAACTAAACAGACTGCAGCTGTGTATAATTTTGTGCTCATGACTCTCTGAGATAGCTATGTTATAAAGCTAGTCTCTCATGACCATTTTGATGAAGCATCGGGGACGCCTTACTGCTTTACCTTTAATGATCATTTAATTGCTGATGTTGTGTTGATTGATTGAGACATAGAACTCTGTGGGACCATAGGAGACTTGATTGTAGCATGTACCCCCTAGTCTCTTGACAGCCACGATCGCCGTATGACGTCACGTACCTCATATGGTGTAGCTGGCCTCGTCCGTCTCCGTATTTCGGTACTGGGGCGTGACAGTAGTGACCTGAGCAATCATTGTAATAACGTTAGTGATCATAGAAACCTTATTAGGCTCACCTTGCTCTGATTGCTTGGGCTTATATTTGCATTCACTCTTGAAATGGCCCTTCTTGCCACATTTGAAGCAAGCAGGTAGGACTTTGGCTTCTGTTGCTTGAAGGAAGTCTCCTTCATTTTCAGATTATTGGGGTCCTTCTTCTTGCTGTGGGAAGCCGCTTGCTTTTCCTTGGATTCCTTGGTGTGAACCAAGTTGGCGTTAGCCATCTGTTTGGACAGAGTGTCCACCTTCAGTTGAGCCCTCATTTGGTCCTCAACATAGATTTCTTGAAGGAGATCTTCGAGAATGATCTCCAGTTTCTTCCTATGCATATTTGCATAGAACTTACTCCAACCAGCGGGGAGCTTTGAGACGATCCCTCCAATAACAAACTTGTCGTTGAGGGGCATCCCCTCATCTTCCAACTTATGTCGCAGTTTCAGGAACTCCTTCACCTGCGGTAGCATAGTCTTTTCATCTTCAAAGAGCCACTTGTGATATTTTTCAACCACAAATATTTTGCTCCAATTCTTGTCATCTTCGTACAGTTTTTTCAGAGACTCCCATATTTCTCTGGCAATTGTCTTCTTAGAATATGATTATGCTAGGAAGTCCTCCATAGCATTAAGAATTAGAAGCCTACAGAGGCTATTCTCCCTTCTCCATTTGGTCTGACTTTTAGTAGCAGCAGTAATTGCGGCCGCAGACCCAGTTTCTGGAACAGTCGGTTCCTTCTCGGTTATCACGTGATCAACTTCAGCAAGTTGAAGATTAAGGCTAACATTTCTCTTCCAGACTTGGAAGTGCTCTCCATCAAATTTCTCTAACTTGCTAAAGTTAGGATCGATTAGAGAAGCACGAAAGTTTTCCATCTTGTGAAATCAAGCTTTGAGATTGTTATTTCCGGGGCGTAATTTTTCGATGGAAAACTGAAATTATGCAACACTTCAAAGAAGGTGCACGACAGAGATCCCGGAGGATTCTGAGAAAGGAGATCTAATGTGTCACTTCGAAGAAGGCACATAAGATTTCGTAGCAGCAGTAATGAAATTTCACTAACAGTTTCTGATTAGATCAGAATTATTCTCGTTCTGAACGAGTTGCAAGTGGAGTAAAGATGAATAGAAGATTCTGATTAGATCAGAGAAGGAAAAGGTCTGCTGGGGTGAATTATTACTGGTGCTCAAAGCTTGATTCGCCACACACGAATAGCTTCTAGGAACCAGCAAGTTCGACGGAGAACTTCGAAACACTCCGCTCTTCTGACTCCTCGGATGGCGCGGAACTCTGCTCTCAAAGTACCTCTCTTCTTTGCTCTGAACTTAGAGAATTTCGTAAGAAAATATCTAATAATGAGTACACTCTCCTGAGAGAGAAGATAGGAACTTTATATAGGTGCGCCTAGTAATTGCTCGGTATGCAGAACGTTCAGAACGTAGGAAAAATCGCTCCGAATGTTCCATAACTACTCAAATTGTGCACAGGCACGATAGAGCCAACTGGCGCACACAATGCGCCAATTAGCGCATAGCGCGCGCTAACAGCGCGCGCGATCGCGCATCGCTGCGCCAACTGCGCACACGCGCACTATGCGCCAACTGCGTGCCAACTGGCAGCTCCATCAGGCCGCGCCACTGGGCAACGCCAATTGGTCGTGCCACTGGGCAGCGCCAATTGGTCGCGCCATCTGGTCGCGCGATCGGGCCACGCGAACGGGTGCACGATCGGCTGCGCAAGGCTCGCGCAACTTAAGCGCACTATGCGCCTAGTGACAATGTAGACGTGCTAACAGCAAAGTGCGACAACAAAACGTCACATTACGCCTCATGAGCCCATGAGCCCTTGTCCGAGTCGCTAAGCCCCTACGGGACGTAGCTCCAAAGGAAATTAATTCCAAGAGTAAAAAGCATTAATGCTATAATATAGAATCTTATCCTTACCTCCTAGTAAAATTACCCACATGGTTCCCTCCTTAGGGTCACTACCCCATGTGCATATCTCAACAACACACACCAAGTATATATTGAGATACACTTCATGGTGCTTTTCCATTGTGGGACTAAACACTAGGCATGTCTTGAGAGCAAGCTCTCTCTACATGTTCAAGGAAAAGCTCCAACACAAAGTTGACTTTAATCTTCGTCTATAGCCTAGCTCGTGTGTTGTCACTATCATATAGTATGCAATACATATCTTGCGATACAATACGTTGCCATTTCGTTACGTATCGATTGATTATATATGATACATTTAGGCTGGCAGGTAGTATTGGTTTTTTTAAAAACTTAAGCTGTGTAATGTATACTTAAGAATCTGGATTCTAGAACTAGGTAGATCTATAAAGATCAAACAAACAAAAAGTCTTATGAGCAAGGTTCTAAACGGCAGTAGACGGGTGCTCGACGGAGAGAGTCCGCCTACCGCCTAGGCTGCCAAAGCGCCGCCTAGACGGTCAATACATTTTTGAACATTTTTTACTATTTTACCACTGTTTTTTTTTGTGTGTGCATAATATGCATATTTTAAGTGTGTTCCATGCATAACTAAGTTGTATAAAGAAGATTTATAAAGTTTTAGTTTTGTAAAAGTGAACCATAGGCCCATAATTCTTACAAAACTTTTTTGGCCAAAATATCTTGTTAAGTATTGGTCCGCCTAGGCGTCCGCCTACGTCGCCTCACCTCCGCCTAGGCGGCTGCCATTTAGAACACTGCTTATGAGAAAATTATATTAAATGTGGTCTTATATGGATTTAGAAGTATAGATTTAAACAGCTAGAGTTACAGTATCATATGATATTTGATCGTACGAGTTGACAACCTGGCCTAGCGCACTTATCATGAAAGTAGTCCTGGCTTGAAATATACTAAGAATAAAATTTAAATTGGCCATGCTATGTTCTCTTTAAGAATGACGTGCTACATCAACCACATGGCTTCACTACTAGGTTTCCATTTGTATTATAGTAACATTCCTAGAGTTTCTAGCTAAAATTTCTACTTCAACTCGATTTCGTCCAAGTGTTCACCCAAAAGAATTGACAAACTTATATGAAAGATTGTCAATTTGACATCAACCCCTATGTTGAAGCCGAATTTATGGTAGGACAGCTATGAGCAAGAGAGGGCATTGATGTAAAACCTATACGGCCAGTCTATGGTTAAGTGGACCTATATAGACACAGGTAACGACACGATATGGATGCGGAATACTGACAGTTTTAGATAGATACAATATTTAGTACCTATGTTGCACACATATGAAAATGGATATAGGTACAAAAACAATACGAATACGAAAACCATTTTTCCAGGTCCGTGCAACATGGTCTCGCACCATTCAGATTGTTAACATCATTTTGAGGGGCCATGAATATATATTTTGACAACTGTAAGCTTCATACCCCCTTTATATGTTTTTCATTTCTTTTTGTACTTGCCCCTTACCCTCTATCTTATGCTTGTTAGTATGGCAAGGTGATTGTTGTTATTCATCATCCAAGCCTTCTCCCATAAGATTGGGGTTGGCTATGGAGTATAAGAAAACTCCTTAAAGATGATTGTTGTATTCTAGATTTATCCACCTTTAATTAGTATATTCAGCTCATGTTTCTACCAAGGTTCAGAGTATCGGCCGATATGTATCGGTATCGGCTTATCGGATCGATTTTGATCAAGTCCGATCGGATACTGGCAAAAATTATCGATATCGACTGATCCGGAGTAAAAATTTGTTGTATCGGTATGTATCAACCGATACGTAGTCGGGACGGACCGATATGGACCGATACGGACCGATACCTAAATCAAACATGCCAGAAAAGTAGAAATTAACACAGTAAAAAAAACAGACAATAAAAAAATGAACAAAAGAAGCCGAGGAGATCTGCCGCCGTGCAGCCGCCGCTTGTGCTCGAGAAGAAATGGAGGCAGGGAGGTAGAGAGGCGGAGAGGGGAGGTAAAACAGAGGCAGAGAGGAGAGAGTTCCGTTAGGTTTTCACAGGTGCCTAGGGAAGCAGCAGAGCCAAAGGGAAGGAGAGGGAGAGAGGCAAGGAGAGGGGGTCTTCATGGGCGCCTAGGGAGTTGGGACTGCAGCAGTTCGAAACTCAAATAAGAACTCAAAAAATTAAGAATGGATTTTTGAGCAGGAAAAGAGGGATTTGAATGATCTCGATTTGGGGTGGGAGACATGATAGGAGAACAGAGGCCAGCCTTAGCCTCTAGTGAGGACAAGACCGGGGAAGAGAGGGGCTGACGCTGACAACGTCAGATGATGGGACTCCACAGCCTCTAGTGGCAGGAATAAAGGGAATATAGTTTATATATTATTTGTTTCTGTATATATAATATAGGAGAGTTGAATGTTGCAATTGGAATATCTAACTTTTAATATGGCCAATGATGAGCCTGGCCTGTGCGATGCGGGGCATCCACAACGTCGTAGGACTGACGAAAAATGGTCACGATCTGAGATGGCGTGGGTCAGAATGGGACGTCCGTGCATGAAAACTCAACGGCTAGAACGCCGCGCGAACAGTCGAGGACCGGCACCATTCTACTACCGGTATAAACAACGTCCGACCACATGACCCGTCGTGCGGCGCCGTAAGGGCGTCGAGAAGACGTCGTAAGGACGTCGTGCGCATAAAACGGGTGGCTGGACGGCATCGGCTGTCGTAGGTGTCGTGAATACGTCGGGGGCGCCTTCGGCGTTGTAGACGAAGCGAGACGTTGAGTTGCGGGCGTCGGAAGATGTCGGCTGACTCGTAGAGCTCTGGAGTGCGCGGAGTGTGTGGGACGTGTGTGTGGGGCGATGATGAAAAAGCCAGTGCAGACAAGATCCACAGAAGAGTCTGAAACAACATGACGACCGGCTAAAAATCGTGTGCGGGGAGACGCACGATTTAATTGAGTCCGCACGTGCTGGTTTATATATATATATATATATATATATATATATATATATATATATACACACAATTTATTATTTTACACACAAAATTTATTATTTATTCTTCCTGAAGGAGGAACGAACAGCTGTTCTGGCGTAGAAAAGAGTTATCTGCCGGTGAAGTATCTTGGAGTCCTCTGACAGTCAACTATGCTTGTGACCTTGACTGTCACAGTCTGGTAGATTATGTCCAGTAAAGGGTTGAAGGATGGCAGGCTGCGGGTTTATCATTTGGGGGATGGATTGAGTTTAGATCTGTCATCACGGCTGTGGCGCAGTTCTGGCTCCATTGTGTTTTGATCCCTGTAGCTACCATCCGGAAAGTGGAGAGTTTTTGTGCCGACTTTATCTGGAGGGGGGGTATTCATGCTATCTCCTGGAAGCAGCTCTGTCGGCCGAGGAAGGAGTGGAGAGTGGGGCTGAGACCCCTGTTGGCGATCAGGAAGACCTCGGCCCTGAAGTTGGCATGGAGGTTCATTAAAGGGGGATCTCTATGGGCAGACTAGATGAATAGTCGATATGTGAAGCAAGGCAACTTCTGGAGATGCGCAATTAACAACAACCACTCTGTTACTTTCAAGCATATCCTGAGACAGAGAGATGTTCTTAAATCATTCATCTGGAGGATCATGCGAGATGAAGCTGGGACTGACCTATGGCTGGATCCTTGGTTAGAGCATCAGTCTTTGGCTGAGATTATGAGCGACTGGGCGCACAGGGAGGCGGGATCCCGGGTCCTATCGCCATACCGAGGAGCTTGGAGAGCGGTCGGAATTGATCCATCTCAGCCAGCTGATTTTTGGGTCTGGGATCCTCCGGACGAGACTGGGTTTCTGGTGAATTCAGGTTCCTAAGCTGCTACAATCTTGTGCGTAGTACCTTCCCACCTAGTGCGGACTGTGATTTCATATGGTGTAAGGACCTGGCCAGGAAGATGCAGTTGTGTATTTACTGTCTGCTTCTAGGTCACCTTCTGGCGAGGGACAGACTCATATCATTTGGGATCCAGGTTCCAAATCCGAAGTGTGTGCTTTGTGACTTAGATAATGAATCTATGAGTCACTTGTTCTTTGGATGTGAGGTGTCCTGGTACATTTGGAAGGAGCAATGCCGCGTGCTGGACGGCGGTGTCACTTGTAGGGAGATCGGAGATATTATTGCTTGGATCCGGGATTGCAGAGGGAGAGGGCTGGTCTGGTTCAAGACCGCGAGGATTCGGCTGGCTGCAACGGTCTGGCATGTATGGAGGGAAAGGAATCGGCGCATCTTCGAGGGGTTTATCACTCGTCCTATAGGCATCATCCATAACATTGAGTTTGATGTAAAAGCTATGGACACCTGACGGGTGGAAAACCACCCTGATTGTATGATTGTATAATTATTTGTGGAGTTTGGAATAAAATTTACCCTCTTTCCAATATATATATATATATATATATATATATATATATATACACACACTATTTAATCTTGCCGATACCAAAAAATTCGATACTCCAATCCGATACTACTGATACCGATACTCCTACAAAATGTCCGGTACCGATACTTTGAACCTTCGTTTCTGCTATAGGCTCATGATTAGGCTCATGATTTAACTGATCTGATCATTCTCAACTCTTCAATCTTTTTTTTAACACCAGAATTCTCACATTCATTAATAATGGTCACATGCTTTGGTTAGAATGTTCTGAGTACTACATGTTGGTATGAATAATAAGTATATATTGGTATGTTTCTACTTTAGTTCTCAAAGTTATAAGAATATTCACCTTTAAAGCTCCTTCGCACATCATCTTAGGATTCCTTTTATCGTGGTCTGACTGCTGAAGAATCTGAACGTGTTCATGACTATAATTTTGACCATCCAGGTAATTCGATTCTTATTTACTCTTGTTCCATTGGGATGAACTAAATATATGTTACAGACTGCTGCACTTATAATTTATCCTGCAATATCTTGTCTCTTAAAACTCTGCTCGTATCTTTCCAGATGCCTTCGATACAGAACAACTTCTTATATGTATGGGTGAGCTAAAAAGTGGGCAGTCTGTTAACATTCCCATATATGATTTTAAGAACCACCGGCGATGTTCTGAAAGTTTCCGGAAGGTATACCTTACAAATTCTTTAATTGTTCTACTAGTTTGGAAGAGAGATTGCTTCCTTCCATTTATATGCAATTTGGAGATGTTCATATCTAAGACACATCCTTTCACTAATCATTAAATATCTATTTCAGGTTAATGCATCAGATGTCATAATCTTGGAGGGAATATTGGTTTTCCATGATCAGCGAGTTCGGAATTTGATGGACATGAAGATTTTTGTTGACACAGGTTACTTTCTTATTTCTGTGACCTGCTACCCCTACCCTACCCTACCCACATAAACATGATTTTCAATATATATATATGGAAGCGGATCAAAAGCCCCCCTTAGAAAACCTCCTCACTCTAATCCGTAATTTAATGTTAATATTAATGTTAATATTAATGTTAATGTTAATGTTAATATTAACATTAAATACTAAAATTAACATTAAACTTAACATTAAAATTAATATTAACATTAACATTAACATTAATATTAACATTAATATTAATATTAACATTAATATAAAAATAAATATTAACATTAACATTAACATTAATATTAACATTAAATTACGGATTAGAGTGAGGGAGTTTTTAGGGGGTTTTCTAAGGGGGGCTTTTGATCCAATCCCTATATATATATATATATATATATATATATATATATATATATATATATATATATATATATAATTTTTATTTTTGAAAAAAAGTAATTTTGGTGAACACTCCCACCGGGAATCGATCTCCTGACCACTCGGGCCGCATGCATCTCTCTTAACCACTAGGCTAGAGGAGAGGTCATATATATATATATATATATATATATATATATATATATATATATATAGTAACTGTTACCTTATCTATCCCTAACTAAAAGAGTGCTATCAGATACCAAACTCCAAATATCCTTGATCTCAAATACATAATAAACATTACTGAAATTATAACTTCTATTGTCGCTCCAACTAGGAATGTTCTTCTCTGTATCGTCTAGAATGGAGTCTTCACTTTCGCTTCTATGGCCAATAGGATTAAGATTACCTATTGAATTTTCTAGCCCACACCTATGTTTGAAGAACTAGTTAGACCTATGTTGTATTTGGCGCTAGGCGAGACGAGGCGACAGGCCACCCGCCTCGCCTAGGCGTCCATCCAGGATCCGCTGCTTTGAATAAAAAAATTCTGCAATTATGCATACAACAAATATATAGTATAACTAATAAGCAATTAGCATTAAGCAATAATGCATAAAAGTAAGACCAATATTCAAAATCAAGTAAGGATAGTAAGCATAATTGGACGACCCTAGGCGGACCTTTTTTTTCCTGGCCGACCCTAGGCGGACGCCTAAGCGAGAAAAACCTCACCTAGGAAAATTTTTCCCAGGTCGAGGCGAGACCTCTCAACCCGCACGTGCCCAGGCGTCGCCTGTGACAACATAGCGTTAGACACATTAAATTAAACCACAAAAGTTTCAATATTCCTATTCCTTATTTGCTGAACACCCCCCACCCCACCCCATACACACATCATCCACCCTCCCTACAAACGAGTCTAATTAGTAAGTAAATCTGTCTCCACCAAGCATCATACATAACTCACGCCTCTAGAGTTGGCATTTAGGATGTCTACAGAAGTAAGAATCCCCCTCTAATTAAGAATTATCTCCGACTAGAATCAAACACATCCCTAGAGTAGACCTTTAGGATATCTATAGAGTATAGAAGTAAGTTTCTATTAGATAGATTATTATTTTTTTGATTTAAACATATTTGTTTTTTTTAGTAAGATATATCAAGCTTGTTAAGGCAGCACGTGGCGCCAAACGACAGCGACCAAAAGGCCTCGGGCTCAAGACTAAAATTACGGGTGTATAATTGGTAAGTTAAGACAAACTTGTCGTTTACTACTGAGGATGTCTTGTGGTTTGGGGATCGAGTTCCATGCCAATCTTGTTTAACTACATCTAAAAAAAAACCTTGTTAAATACACACATAATTGCAAATTAAGTCTTTCAATCAAATAAATAAATAAATAAATACTATACTATAGATTTTTCTAAAAAAAGAATAATGAATATTTTATAATTAAAGTTCTAAAGTATGAAAAATAAGAATGGAAATGGTTGTGAAATTACATACCCGAGGAGTCGAAGGAAACACTATTTATGAAATGAGAACAAAATTTTGTCAAAAGAAAAAGGAAAAGGAAAAGGAGAAAGATTTATAGGAGAAATCAACAATTGTCGCGGTATTAAAGTCAATCGTCAGCATAGTTGTCAAAGACAAAAAGTTCTCTTAGGCATCAGAGTCCATTGGGCTTGGCAGAAAGTGCAAAAGTAAGGGATATGCCTGAAGAAAACAAGTCAAAAAATAAGGCACAAAGCAAGGCGCATGCCTAATTAAAAGAAAAATAAAGTGAGAGACTCTACGCAAAACTATTGTGTTTCTATGATTTAGGTCGCATTTGTTAGCAGCAAAAAAAAATGAAGCTTCAACATACTTGAACCATAGATGGGAAGATGTGAAGGGTCAATGATGCTATCAAGTCTTGTATAATAAAGTTGCAACAAAATAAAGGTGCACGCCTAGCTAAAGCGAGCCATATCAACCTTTCTTGATGTTGAGCTTTTCGCCTAGACTGAAGCCTAGGTCTGTTTTTATAACTATGATTGTCGGTGTCAATATTTTTGGATCTCGACAGCAAAAAGAACAAAAATAGAGAATTTGTGAAAGAAGAAGACCATAGATAAGAGGAAGAGATCTACCCGATGACGCCTAATAGTGTGCCTCAGAGTCCTAGATGTACGATGTGATTTGTTGGGTTAGGACATAGAAGGAAAGGGAATCATGAAGGAGATGTATAGAGAAGTAAGCATCCCATTGGTTTGAAATTTTTAGATTGTATTCTAGTTTTTGATATATAGAAGGAAAGGGAATCATGAAGGAGATGTATAGAGAAGTAAGCATCCCATTGGTTTGAAATTTTTAGATTGTATTCTAGTTTTTGATATATAGAAGGAAAGGGAATCATGAAGGAGATGTATAGAGAAGTAAGCATCCCATTGGTTTGAAATTTTTAGATTGTATTCTAGTTTTTGATATACTTCTCTGATACTTTTCAAATTTGTTTGATGGACTCATTTTGTTGCAATATTTAAAGGATGTCTAGAAAAGTAAGCATCCCTTAAGAGGACTATTTTTTTAGATTTAGACAAATTTGATTTTTTTTTAGAGTAAGATATATCAAGCATGTTAAGGCAGCAGGTGGCGCCCAAACGGCACAGACCAAAAGGCCTAGGGCTGAAGACTAAAATTACGGGTGTATAATTGGTAATTAAAACAAACTTGTCGTTTATGACTAAGGATGTCTTGTGGTTTGGGGTTCTAGTCCTATGCCAATCTTGTTAACTATATCTCAAAATATTGTTAAATATACACATAATTGCAGATTAAGTATTCAATCAAATAAATAAATAAATCCTATACTATATATTTTTCTAAAAAAATGAATAATAAATGTTTTATAAATAAAGTTTTATAGTGTGAAAAATAAGAAGAGAAATGGTTGTGAAATTACTTGTCTGAGGAGTCGAAGGAAACACTATTTATGAAATGAGAACAAAAATTCATCAAAAGAGTGAAAAAAGAGAGATTTATCGAAGAAATCAGCAATTGTCGTAGTATTAAAGTCGATCGTGATCATAGTGCTCAGAGACAAAATGCGCTCTTAGGTGTCAAAGTCCTTTGGCCTAGGCAAAAAATGCAAATGCAAGGGGTGTGCCTGAACAAAACTAGGCAGAAAGTAAGGCACAAAGCAAGACGCATGTCTAATTAGAAAAATAAAATAAATAGAGACACTCTACTCAAAACTATTGTGTTGCTATAATTTAGGTCGCTCTTGTTCGCAACAAAACAGTGAAGCTTCAACGTACTTGAACCATAGATGGGAAGAAGAGAAGGGTCAATGATGATATTAAGTCTTTGTATAATAAAGTCGCAACAAAAGAAAGGCACGCGCCTAGCTGAAGCGAGGCGCATCAACCTTCCTTGGTGCTGAGCTTTTCGCCTAGACACAAGGCTAGGTCTGCTTTTATAACTATGATTGTCAGTGTCACAATTTTTTGGTCTTGGTAGCAAAAAAGAACAAAAATAGAGGGTTTGTGAAAGAGGTAGACCACTGGTAAGAGGAAGAGATTTACCCGATAATGCCTAATAGTGCGCCACATAGTCCGAGATGTAAGATGGAATTTGTTGGGTTAGGACATAAAAAGAAAGAGAATCATGAAGGGAGATGTCTAGAGAAGTAAGCATCCCATTGGGTTGAAAAATTTGATTTACTTCTCTGAAATTTCTTTGATGGACTTATTTTGTTGCAACCTTTAGAGGATGTCTAGAGAAGTAAGCATCCCTCACCCCCCCACCCCCCCACACACACTCTGAAGCAAAGACCTTTCTTGTTGCTCTTATGGCATGTTTGATTAATAGCATGCAAACTAGTGGGAAGATCTTGTTTCCGTGTGATATGTTGTTTGATTGTTGGAAACCTAGATTAAGAACTTCTTGCCTCACCGGCAAAAATAAAAGCTAGGGACTCATTTAGTTTCCATCTCAAATAGTGAAACTCAAGGAAACTAGATGAAACAACATTTATTATTATTTTTATTTAAAATACCGATACAAGCTAATTATTATGGTCCACATTTACATTATTTTAATAGTGACATGTCATCATATTACTTAGTTTGTTATTCTACTTTCTAGCAAAGCAAACAATTCTTTAGTTTGGAAACCCCAAAAGAAAAAAAAAGTTTCAGGAACCTACTCTCTCTAGTTTCAAGAAACTCAAAATAAACTAAGTTTCTATCATTCTAAAGGTTTCTGGCTGCCAAACAGACCCTTAGGTGAAAAACCAGCTAGTCCTGGCAAAAGCAAATTTAACCTCACCCGAGCTGAGGTAAACCACATGTAATTTTAGAGTGTAGACGAAAATATGCGAAATCTAAGATGTTATTAAAGCTAAGATGTTAATCTTAATAATGGATTAAGAAGTAGAAATAAACAATAAAAACTTATCATTTTATGGTTAAGATAGATAAATAAACTTTTGTTGGTGATACCATCCATTCATGATCCATGTATAATTTTTCCTAATGTCCAAGTTTTTTTTTTTTACTTTGTAGTATTATCTTAGCTTTGTATTATTGATGGGCAAGGTTTGACTTCTACAAATCAAAGGTATTAGTTTATTATTGCTTTAACACTTCTCCTACTTGCACGATTGGATTATCCTGCCACTAACAATCCACTCTGCTTGATATTATGCAACTTGTCTTTAAAGAAATTTGCTTATAATGAACCTGTCTCGATTATATGTCATTCGATGTATTAGTACGTATAGTTTTAGTAACCAACATACATATCAGACAACATCCGAATTTGTACTTTTTACTTTTTAGTAATTTGTTTCTTTCATTTCATCCTTTATAGGTTGATAAGAAAACCAAGCATGGCTAAACTTGTTATAAACTACATTTCCTGAAAATTAGGTTTCCTATAATTGGAAATCTTGAAATATTACCACATTTTTGGTTGGATTGCACCCAAATTCTTCCTGTTATGGCTATTTAGGGTGGATGAGTATAATGACAAGCTATGATGATGATAGGAACTAGGGATGCTGGACTGTCTCTTCATTGAACTTTAAGAAGTTTTTCAGTGGAGTTGCTGTAGGGGTAAGAAGGTGGGTATTGTCTCAAATCTGCAAGAAGAATTGATCAGGTGATATCCCGTGTAGTCCCCTCAAAAGATTAGGCCAGTCAATAAAATCACTAGAACGTGAGTGATTAGGTAGTTAATGCATACCTTTTCATCCCTTCTGGTGTGCCTATTATACGATTGATAAATGGTGGATGGTGATCGTACAATTGCCCATGTTAACCTCCAGTTCGGGGCTCATCTCTAGGTTGATGAGCCTTGGGCATAGAATGTTGGTCCGGTCAGGCCTGTGCGACTAGTGCAGGCCAAGCTTGATGGGGTGTGTTCGTACCCTCCCCCCAATCAAGAAGGGTGATAAATCTAGGATATGTTGTTTAGAAGTAGGTTCTTTTTTTCACTATACAGACACTTGTGTAATAGATGCATACATTTCAGTAACTTGATACAGATTCGTAATCAAGTTAATATATTCAAGTTACATCCATTAATATTCTATCCGTATTGTACCACAAAAGAGTTAAGTCTGAGCAGAAAATGTTTAATGTAGACACTATCTAAACATCTAATTATGCTATGCTCCAAATATAGAATCGAGTATCATGTTTTTTTTTTTTTTTTTTTTCTGTTAGATTATCGATTGTATTAGTGTCAATAGTTTCTAATTATTCTGGTGCTTCATTTTTATTGTTTTGTAATAGATGCTGATGTTAGGCTTGCTAGAAGAATACGACGTGATACAGTTGAGAGAGGTCGAGACGTTAACTCAGTGCTTGAACAGGTATCTATCGTGTATTTCTGTACTTTTTATCTTCTTTCTTGTGGTACTGTATATGTGTGTTGGAATGTCATCTATCTTCACAAGTACCCTGCGTGGATTCTGTGGTTGGAATTCCATAGAATTAGTGTATTTGAGAATCATGGAATTACAATTATGTTCCATGTGTTTTGTTGGCATTCTTCCATTCACTGGTTTCAGTTCCCATTCCTTTTTATGTATTTGATTTGGTTGTACAGAAGATAAAATCACATGTGAAGAGGGACGGAGTTGCCTTCCCAACATAATTGTGTAAACAAAATCCTAGTCGCCTTTTCATTTCAACACGAGTACCTTGTATTCCATTTGATCCAGTGTTTTTAAGTTGTGTGTGTTCCAATCATCATTAATGGAAATAACAAAAACTCCTCCCCTTTGGTATGTAAAACATGGATTGAGATACCGATTGGAATTGGATTCCTGAATTCATGGGAACTAAATGAAATATGATTTCATTTTATTTGCAATTGCCTAATTGGATATGCAGTATGGAAGATTTGTAAAGCCTGCTTTTGATGATTTTGTGCTACCGTCAAAGAAATATGCTGATGTGATCATACCACGGGGAGGTGATAACCACGTTGCCATTGATTTGATTGTACAACATATCCGAACAAAGCTTGGTCAGCATGACTTATGCAAAATATATCCAATGGTATATGTCATTCAATCGACGTTCCAGGTATGCCTTCGTGGCTGATTTGGATTCTTGTTTATTTGTTCTAAATTATCTTCTTGATGTGATGTAATTTTAGTTTTCATTCAAGCTCACACCTTTATGTAACAATCAATGCTTTTATATTATTAATTCTTTTATATGCTTGCGTGAACAGATAAGAGGAATGCATACACTCATTCGTGACAGACATATAACAACACCTGACTTCGTCTTCTATTCAGATAGGCTTATTCGGCTGGTAACTCATGCTCTATAGTCTATTTTGATGGATCTAATACAAAAGTCTGGAACTTTATTAGTATTTCTGAAATGCTTATACAAGTCATGGCATGTCAGGTTGTGGAGCATGGTCTTGGCCATTTGCCCTTTACTGAGAAGCAGGTGGTCACCCCTACAGGTAAACTAAATGAATGTTTCTTATACAGTATTTTGATTGCTCAAGTAAAGATGGCTTTTTGCTCCAATTATCTTGAGCTGTTGTTTAAAGGGCACTCCTCAATTTAATAGGATATGTTTTCTTATAATTATGTTAGGCATGAAGACAATGAAATCACAAATACAGGATATAGTGCTGAGATTAGTCGTCTTTTGAAAGATCATTTAAATAGACTCACTTTATTTTAATTATAGATATCTAAATACACTCACTTTATTTTAACTATGGAAAGATGTAAATGCTAACTCTTCTGCAATATTACACCTTGTCTATTTTCTCTGTCCTGAATAATTTGAGCTATATGCTATGGCCTTCACAATATGAGTACTTTTGTTGGTATTCGTAAGTTATAGTGCATAATCTGTGTTCTCCTTTCCTGCTTTAGGATCTGTATATATGGGGGTTGATTTCTGTAAGAAACTATGTGGAGTATCAATAATCCGAAGGTGAGCCATGAATCAGGTATTATTTTGATTTTATCAGTATTTATTGCTCTTGTTGGATTGTATCTTTTCCCAGTGTAACATCAAACTTGTACCACTATTGATGTGCAGTAAGGGTTGTTGGTAGTAAGATGTCTTAAAATCCATCTAGTATGTTTATAACTAATTGAGTTATTTATTATGTGATATGATAGTGTTCACTTCTTATGTTGTTTGATACTAACAATCGGTGTCTGGTTAAGAACATGTTAACTCCTTAGCTGTGACTATAGCATGGAGGTTAGAATGGGAGGGATCACAAAAGTGGTTTTCTGCATTAACCTTGTTAAGTACTAGTATGTGTTAAGTATTAGTATTGGACTTAATATATATATATAACTTCTCCTTTAATAATTTTTCATCCCATTATCCAACTCTACATGGTATCAGAGCCATAACTGTCTCTCAATAAAGGAAAAAAACCCTAGATCTCCCCCTTCCTCTCTCTCTCTATCTCTTCAGTCGCCGCCTCCCCATCTGCTCCAGCCAACCCCCCCCCCCCCCCCCCCATTCCCTGCCAAAACCACCCCTCCCCCCCTTCCCTGCCGAACCCCCCCTCCATTGCCCCAACCGACCTCCCCACCCCTTCCCTGTCGGCCCTTCCTTCTCCCCCCTCCCCTCCGCTAAGCGGACCCCAGTCGACCCCCCTCCTCCCCCCTCCCTTCCGCTACAACTGACCCCAGTCAACCACCCCCTGCTCCCCTCCGCACCCAGGCCCCTCGCCCCCGCCCCCGCTGCTGCTGCTGCCCCTCAGCACACAACCCCCCGCCCTCAGGCCCCTCCCTTCAGGTGCTCCCCCCAAGCCCCCCATCCTTTTCCATGGCTACAAACAGAAACCTGACCCTAGCTCTTTCTATGCAGCTGCCGCTCACTCTCATAAAACCCTAATCTAAAAGAAAATTGTTGGAATTCTCATAGGGTAAACATTTTGTTGTTTGCTGGAACCTCTGACTCTCAACAATTGACTTAGGATCCTCATAGGATAAACATTTGGTTTGTTTGCTGGATCCTCCGACTCTCAATGTTAATTTCAAAAATTTAACAAAGAACAGACAAGTTGCTTGTTTTGCATTAATCTTTGTTTTTTTCTTTACTTGATCTTCACCTCAGGATCTAATAGAGGCTAACATGGATTATCTCTCTGTTTTGTCTTGTGTGATCCGCATTCATCTTTGCTTCCTATGCGCGTGCCGGTTCTGGCCACGTTTTTAGCGCATTGACAGAGTTGATGTGATTATCAAGTTAGAAATAACAAATCGACAGTCTAATCAGGAATACTGCAAGATGACTAGCACTGGGGCAAATAGCAGTACTACAGACACTAGTGTCGGAAATACAATAGCGGAACCACCGGACATTGGCGTGACGATTTTCTCAATTCGACTTGTCGATTGACGATTGGACGTACCAGAAGGTTACTCGACATGGCGAAAGAAGGTTGAAAAAATGCTTCGGGGAATGCGGTTGTCAAAATATCTGACTGACAACCCTCCAGCAATTACTGATCCCATATTTGAGCAATGGAAGACAGATTATAGTCGACTGTTTACACAGTTGATAAATTCAATGGAACCATCGGTGGCAGACATGATTCAGAATACAGATTTCGTGAAGGAATTATGGGAGATACTAGCGATGACGTTTGATAGAAAATACGATTTGTCTCGTAACTATGACTCGGTTGTTGGCATATACCGAACAATCATGGAGACCAATCTCACAAGGACCACTTCAGGATCTTTAAGGCTATGACTGATGAGATTGACTGCTTATTGCCTTTAACGACGGATATAAATAAAGCAAAGTCAACGTGAGCAGTTTCATGTCGTAGCATATCTTGTCTCTCTCCGTCCTGATGCAGACTCTGCTCGCTCTCAGATTATTGCTGGATTTGATGTTCCGTCTCTGATGGAAGCACACTATCGTGTCCTTCGGACAACAAAAATAGTTTAGACCACTCCGGATGATGCTCCTGCTGATCGATCTGCTCTTGGTGCTGCTCGTGCGGGATTTTGTGGTGGTCGTGGTGGACGACGTGGTGGTCGAAATGCTGGTCGCGATGGGGAATATGGCAATGGCGGTCGTGATGGAGGAAGACCGTGCACGTGCTTCCATTGTGGTCAGCCTGGTCATTTCCAGTAGCAATGTCCTAAAGCACCTGCTGCCAATGTACATTTGATGTTCCTGATGAGGATGTTCGATCTGTTCAGATGACTGCAGAGTCATACACAGACTTTCTCGCCTTCCAAGCTCAACGATGTGAAGCATCCATATCTAGATCTACAGCTGGGTACTCAGCGGCATGTGTGGTGAAGTCGAAGTAATGGGTAATTGATACAATCATTTTACTAGAAAAACTTGGTACTCATTGCTGTTTTTGGATTGTGTGTTCAAATCTGCAAATGATACAATCATTTTACTAGAAAAACTTGGTACAGTTACGTTGAATGACATCCAACACACACACACACACACTTGGTACACTTACGTTGAATGGCATCCACAAAACACACACACACACACATACAACTTTATTGTCTAACCCTTCGTCTTGAGTTGCATAAGTTTTGAGCATCATGTATTATCAAGATTGTCAGGATAATCTCATAATTTAATCTTCATCGGACTGCCAGCTTTTAACTTACGTGCCTACATAGTTACTATTTTGTTGGTTCTCTTTCACATTGTGAATCAACTGCAGTCATTGCACTCTCTAATTCTTGTTGTTTTTGCTACATTCATGTTTATTGTCAGTTTACTTTCTTCCTTTTGTATCATAGAACTGTTAGTATGTAGTAGCTGCAATTTTATTCTTCATTTTAAATGTGCCAAGTACTCTGAAGGAGTTGGTCACCGTTAAGTGTTATATTAGAGTTATTGGGGTTTATTCCCACATTGCTTAGAATAATAGGAGAGGAGGCTAGTCTCTCATATATATATGTAATCTCTTCCTCAATAATAATCATCCATTTTCCATTCTACATGGTATCAGAGCCAAAACCCTAGCCGTCACCCACCACTCTCCTTCTCTCCACAAAACCCTAATCTCCCATTCCCCCCCACCCCGCTGCTACAGTACCCCCCTTCCCGCTGCTACAGTACCTGCCCCCCACACCCCCGCTGCTACAGTACCCCCCCCGTCCCTTCCCCCCCGATGCCTACAATATCTAACCATCTACTTCCATCAGCCGCCACCCACTCCCTCCAAACCCTAGTTTAGGTCAAAAAAATTTAAAAAAAAATTGTTGGGAATCTCAGAGGGGAAGCACTTGTATGAACCTCTGCCCTTCAATGCTGAAAATTTAACAAAGAGCACACATATGATTTGTTGTGCATGAATCTTTGTTTCTTTTCTTGATCTCCACACCAGGATTTAACAGAGGATACCATGGACTATCTCTCTGTCCTGGCTTGTGATCCACACTCTTCTTTCTATGCGCGTGTGCCGGTTCTAGGCTCCGTTTTTAGCGCATTGGCAGAGTTGCTGTATTTTTTAAGAGGAAAGAACAAATCGACAGTCGAATTTCTGATAAATGGCAGACTCTACGGCAAATAGCAGCGCCACAAATACTAGTGTCATCAACACACTAGCAGGCACTAGCACAACGATTTTTCCCATTCGACTTGTCGATCGACGGTTGGAAGGGCCAGAGGGCTACTGCACATGGCGAAAGAAGGTCGAAAAGACACTTCGAGGAATGCGGTTGTCCAAACATCTGAGTGACAACCCTCCAGCAGAAGATGATCCCATCTTTGAGCAATGGGAGACGGATGACAGTAGACTGTTTACACAGTTGATGAATTCTATGGAACCATCGGCGGAAGACATGGTTCAAAATACGGACTCCGTGAAGGAGTTATGGGAGGTACTGGCGGCGGCATTTGATGGTAAACGCGATTTGTCTCGTATCTATGACTCGGTCGTTGGTGTATACCGAACAAATCAAGGAGACAAATCCCATAAAGACCATTTTCGGGCCTTTAAGGCTATGACGGATGAGATCGATCGCGTTTTACCTCTTACGTCGGATATTAATGAAGCACGGGCTCAACGTGAGCACCTTCATGTCATGGCTTATCTTGCATCACTCCGTCCTTATGTGGACTCTGCTCGATCTCAGATTATTGCTGAATCTGATGTACCATCCTTGTTGGAAGCACACTATCGTGTCCTTCGGGCTGCCAAAGTAGTTGAAACCACTCCAGGTGATCCTCCTGCTGACCGTTCTGCTCTCGGGACCGCACGTACGGGATTTCGTGGTGGTCGTGGCGGCCGACGTGGTGGCCGCAATACTGGTCGTGATGGAGGACGGGACAATGACGGTCGTGATGGAGGACGACTGCACACATGCTTTAACTGTGGTCAGCTTGGCCATTTCTATTGGCAATGCACTAAATCACCTGCTGCTAATATCACCACTGATGCCCCTGATGATGGTGTACGATCTATTCAGATGACTTCGGACTCATATACAGAGTTTCTTGATTTCCAGGCTCAACGTCGTGGTGAAGCATCCACGTCTGGTTCCACAGCTGGATACTCAGCAGCATGCTTAGTGAAACCCAAGCAGTGGGTAATTGACTCTGGTGCACCCTCTCACATGACTGGAGACACAGGTATGATACATGATTATGTACCTGTACGTCATGCTTCTGGCATTACTGTTGCCAATGGATGTTCCCTGACAGTCCGAGGACGTGGAAGTGCCATTCTTTCTACCGGACTGTCCCTCAACTATGTGCTACTTACTCCTGGGAACCCGTTCAGTTTACTTTCTATTAGTCAAATTACTCGTGAACTACATTGCTCGGTAACATTTTTTCCTGATGGTTGTATTTTTCAGGACCTAAAAACTGGGAAGACTATCGGTAAGGGGCATGTGGCTGAATGCTTGTACCTGTTTGATGCAACTTCTTCTGTTGCCTGTGCCGACATGAAACTCGATCATGTCAAGTTACATTGTCGGTTAGGCCATCCATCGTCCCAAGCTCTCCAAAAAATATACCCATATTTAGATATTCCCTCTTCTTTTCATTGTGAGCCATGTAGTTTAGCTAAGCATCACCGGATTCCTTATCCGGTGAGCCCAAATAAAATTGCTTCCGCTCCTTTTGAGTTGGTGCATTCTGATATATGGGAACCTTGTCCGACTGAATCTGTCATGGACTTTAAGTACTTTGTTACTTTTGTCGATGATTACTCACGTGTCACCTTTATTTATTTGATGAAAAATCGCTATGAATTATTTAACATTTGGTGCAACTTTCATGCCGAAATAAAAACACAATTTGGTCTACCTATCAAAAAATTTCGGAGTGACAATGGCCGTGAGTATTTATCTCGTGATCTCGATAAACATCTGGCCCGCAACGGCATCATCCACCAAACCTCTTGTGCGTAAACACCACAACAAAATGGTGTAGCCGAACGCAAGAATCGCCATTTATTGGAAACAACACGTACTATTATGTTTCAAGCACGTACTTCCAAGAGATTTTGGTCGGATGCGGTTCTTACTGCTTGTTATCTTATTAACCGCATGCCATCGTCCGTTTTCAATGGTAACACTCATTTTTCTCGACTTTTTCCTGGACGAGAGCCATTTTCTCTGCCTCTCCGAATCTTTGGCTGCTTATGCTATATTCGGGATACTCGACCAACCCTTTCTAAATTAGATCCTAAGGCAATACAATGTATTTTTCTTGGGTATCCTAAAGATCAGAAAGGGTATCGGTGTTTCTCCCCTGTCTTAAAGCGATATTTTTTCACTCGGGATGTTACCTTTGTAGAAACTGAATTTCCACCACTCCCACAATCAAAAGGTCCGGCTCCTCTGGTCTATCCAGAAGATAATTTTTTGTTATTTCCTCCTCAAACACAACAGTCCCCGTACGGGTGACCTCCCTTACCGAGACAGTCTCCCAGTCAGATGGTCCACATACACCGATTCAGCCATTGCCAACATCGTCCACAGATTCATCCTCCTCTGGTTCCATCAGCAGTTCCGGCTCAAATGAGTTGTCTCCTTCTGTTCCACCAGCAGCTCCACCAGTTCTGCCAGCAGCTCCGACGGTCCCGCCTCCAGAACGTCCTCGTTGTGCCTGTCGTGATCATCCCTTGTATGTTGACAGCTACAAAGGTCTTACCAGTCACACCCAATCTCTAGTGGATACTATTGATGGGATTCAGATCCCCAAGACCGCTGAGGAGGGTCTCCGACATCCTGGTTGGCGTGCTGCTATAAACGAGGAGATGAAAGCTCTCCAGGAAAATCATACCTGGGACTTAGTCGACTTACCTACTGGTAAACAGGCAGTCGGCTGCAAATGGGTGTTCACGATTAAGGTAAAACCAGATGGCACTCTTGATCGACTGAAGGCTCGGCTGGTGGCCAAAGGATACTCTCAAACCTATGGTGAGGATTACTTCAAGACATTCTCTCCTGTGGCCAAAATGACATCCGTTTGTGTCCTCATGACCTTGGCCATCCGATATGATTGGCCGTTACTCCAACTTGATATAAAGAATGCTTTCCTCCACAGGGATCTTGATGAAAAAGTATATGTGATGCAACCTTCCGGATTCGTTGCAAGGGAGGGTAAAGTGTGCCATCTGAGGAAGGCCCTCTATGGTCTGCAATAATCACCTCGTGCATGGTTTGGTAGATTTACACAGGTTGTTACTCAATTTGGAATGTGTCAATCGAAGAAGGACCATTCAATCTTCTATCGACACACATCTGCTGGAAGAATACTTCTTGGTGTCTACGTTGATGATATTGTAATCACGGGAGATGACAGCCAGGGTATTGTAAGTCTTAAGAAGTTTCTTGGAGAACAATTTCAAACAAAGAATATGGGATCCTTGAACTATTTCTTGGGCATTGAGGTCACACGCGGTAAGCGAGACATTGTAATGTCTCAAAGAAAGTATGTACTGGACATACTAAATGATGCAAGCATGATGCAAGCAAAGGGAGCAACCTCACCTATGGATCCAGGGGCGAAGTTACTTCCAGACGAAGGAGTCCTGATGAACAATCCAGATCAGTATCGTCGAGTAGTTGGAAAACTCAACTACTTAGCAGTCATGACGCGTCCGGACATTTCTTTTGTAGTGAGCGTTGCAAGTAGATTTATGGCTTCTCCAAGAGTTCCACACTGGCAGGCAGTTCTCAGAATTCTGTGTTATTTAGTAAAGAATCCAGGAAAAGGAATTCGAATGGAAAATAATGGACACACTCGCATTGAGTGTTTTACTGATGCTGACTGGGGAGCAAGCCTGACAGATAGACGGTCTACATCTGGCTACTCAGTATTTATTGGCAGAAATCTAGTATCATGGAAAAGCAAGAAACAAAGTATGGTAGCACGCTCAAGTTCAGAAGCAGAATATCGAGCTATTGCTCATGGCACGTCAGATATATTATATATGAAGCATCTCCTACAAGAACTGGGAGAAGACGCAGGATCTCATGTGGCAGATCTATGGTGTGATAACCAATCTGCTATTCACATTGCCACCAACCCAGTATTTCATGAACGGACAAAGCATATTGAAATTGACATTCATTTTGTTCGTGATGAATATACAAAGGGAGTGATAAAGTTTTAACATGTGAGGACCGGCGACCAGATAGCTGATATCTTCACAAAGCCTCTTCTGGGTCCTCGGGTTCAATTTTTATGTAACAAGCTGGACATGATTGACATCTATGCTCCAGCTTGAGGGAGGTGGTTAAGTGTTATATTAGAGTTATTGGACTTTAGTCCCACATTGCTTAGAATAATAGGAGAGGAGGCTAGTCTCTCCTATATAGGGTAAAGTGCAAAAAACCCCTCGTTAGATGTATACCTTTTGCGCAGAAAGACCTTTTAGTCAATTTTAGCAGTTAAAGACCCCCGCAATTAGTGACTTGCTCGGAATACGACCTCCCGTCTGAGAGCCGTTGGAAACAGCCGTTACTCTCCAAATTTTTTAAAAACTTATAATGAAACACCCAAAATACCCTTTGTATTTGATCTATTTAAGGCTGAGGATGTTTGGGGCTTGGGAGAAATGAACGGCCGGGGCGTCCACATTAGCTTGTCGTCATCGCCACAGTTGCTTGGGGGTTGTACAGAAGCCTTAATTTGTTTTTTTTCTGATTTTTTCAGTTCTTCTATTTTTGCTAATTTATTTCCAAAGTAATTTGTTCTTTTTTCTAATTTTTTTCGAACAGATTAATCCAAAGTCGAAGTTATGGCTTCTAGCTCGCAATCTTCGTTCTCACGACATTCAAGTAGAAATCGAGGGAAATTTATTTGCTGCCATTGTGGATCAATTAGTCCATTAAAGACTTCGTG
Source organism: Iris pallida (assembly GCA_029216955.1). NCBI lineage: Eukaryota > Viridiplantae > Streptophyta > Magnoliopsida > Asparagales > Iridaceae > Iris > Iris pallida. The sequence continues at coordinate 3,162,408 of JANAVB010010998.1, read as the reverse complement.
GACGCAAGCAAATCCTGGAAGAAGATTCTATGGGTTCCAACAAGTTCTTGTGGATTTCTACTATGGGAGGATGATAAACTTACAGAGTACTATCAGACTCTAATGTGGAATTTAATGAAAGAATTGAAGGAGCATCGAAGCCAACGTTTAATTTATTCTAGAGAATCGACAGTGGCGATAACGACAAGTGAACGGAGACCATACTTCAATATGCATATTTTGCAATTTGTTTTTGGTTTTGTAACATGCATAGTTATGTTTAAAATTTTTGTATGACGATTGCAATTGTTGAATGAAGTAATCTATGTGGAAAAAATGTTGGTGACATTGTTAGCATACTTCAGTGGCATAAACTGAACCTGAGAGTTCATATAAAATGAAGAGAGTTCATATAAACTGCAGTAAACTGCAGAAAGTGAAGAAAAGTATACATTTTAAGCAGAAAGTGAAGAAAAGTAAACTGCAGTAAACATTCAGACCACATCCAAACTGCAGATAAAAGTATACATTTTAAGCACATAAATCTTCAACACATAAAGTATACATTCAACACATAAAGTATACATTCAGACACATCTTCAACACATTTTAAGCACATAAATCTTTCAACAAAGAAGAAAATCTTACATTCAGACCACATCCAAACTGCAGATAAAAGTATACATTTTAAGCACATCCAAACTGCAGATAAACAAATATGCAACATCTTTAACACATCTTAAGCACATCCATACATTCAGACCAACATTTTAAGCATCCAAACTGCAGATAAAAGTATCCAAACTGCAGATAAAAGTATACATTTTAAGCACATCCATACATTCAGACCAACATCTTCAACACATAAAGTATCCAAACTGCAGATAAAGTATACATTCAGACCAACAAAAATCTTCAACACATAAAGTATACATTCAGACCAACATCTTCAACACATAAAGTTTCTCCATTGCATTTCTTCATTGCATTTCTTCATTGCGTTTCTTCACTGGCAGATAAAGGACTTCATTACAGCAGAGCAAAATAGGCACAATAATCCTTCGAAAGATTAGCACATCCACAGAGCAAAATAGATGCTTGTATACTGCAGGGAAGAAAGACAGAGTTATAATTGTTGAAATGAAGTAAATGTTGAAAATTAAATGATGAAATGAAGAAGTAGGAACCTGTAGCATGACAAAACGAGGTAGGGACTGCAGCCTGACAAAATGAGATAGGGACAGTGGCTCAGAGGAGTTAGTGAGGTAGGGACAGTGGCTCAGAGGAGTTAGTGAGGTAGGGACAGTGGCTCAGCAGAGCAAAATAGAGCTGAACACATACATAAGCATAGCACCCCACAGAGTAACAAAATAGAGCAGTTCACACAAAATATGTGTCTCACACAAACAGAGCACCAGAGCCCCACAAAATAGCCCCACAAAATAGAGCAGTTCACACAAACAGAGCCCCACCCACAGAGCCTTACACTCACATAACTCTAAATCATCATTGCCAACTTTCAGAAAGGGTCACCAAAATGATAAAGACCCTTCACTTGTCTACAACCTACGAAAAGATGAGTAACAAATAATTAAAATGCACAATGTAGTATAGACAAAGAATAGTAGAAAGACAAACAGATGCTGACCTTCAGAAATTGGGGGTTGGATCACCATGACAAATATGTAGGGTGGACTTAGAAAGCCTAGGCCTACCAGGCTTGGCCTTTGGCACTACAACACTTCCATGAATCCTCCACTCACATCCTTCAGTTGAACATATAGCTGTGATCCCTTTCTTTCATTGTGTACAAACTTCATATTGTACTTGTTCTTGATGGCATGGAGCCTCAGAGCACTCCTGAATTCTTCATGTGTAGCAAAACGTTTTTCTACATGAACATCCACATTTTCATCCCTCAACAAACTTTTTTTAGTCATAACAGGATCTGAAGAACCCAACTCAAAATCTTCATACCCCCAACTGTCTTCTGAGGACTGCACACTGCCCAACTCATCACTGGGATTATACTCAGACCTTTGGTCAATGTCTTCATCAGGTAAAAAACTACTATAGTCAATACCTACTTGTTCTTCAGCCACTTGTTCTTCACCCACAGCCACATGTTCTTTACCCACTTGTTGAACAGCCACATGTTCTTCAGACACTTGTTGGACAGCCACATGTTCTTCACCCACTGCTTGAACAGACACATGTTCTTCATCCACATGTTCAAGTGGTACCCCAGTCAAGTTAATGCTTGCCCAATAATCATCATCCATCTTCATTTCCATCTCTATAGCTGCTTCACTAAAATCAGTAATATGTCTCATAATCATTGTAATCAATGATGACTCATCGAGCTTCCCTAATACATAAAATTTGAGAAGACATGGCTCTGAAAATTTTGCAAAGCAGCTCATTATATCATTGTCACCCAATAATTGTGTCTTCCTTCCATCCACAGGGTCATAGAAGTAAACTTCACAGGGAGCCTGCACCCCAGCACTTGCACATAGGCCATCAAGGTCAAACCGACAGAATTCATCACTAAGAATAAATTCTTTCAGTTCCAATACTACACCACCAATGTATTTGTCACCAACATCAAAGTGACCCCCAACATACATGTGAAGAGCATACTTTGTACCAAATATGTTGTGTTAAAACCTGTACACAATTACATACAGTTACCATTTTCACACTTACAAATAAAATTAGGGTTTTTTGTCCACAAACTAGGGTTTTTTTTCCCAAACTAGGGTTTTTTGTCCACAAACTAGGGTTTTTCTCCTAAAGTCTTCCCAAACTAGGGTTTTTTTTTCCAAAATTCCTCGTCACGAACAAAATCCTCGTCACAAACAAAAAAATTTCGTGCAAAATTAGGGTTGTCACACCAAAATAGGGTTACAAACGAAATTAGGGTTTACGAGTATACCTGAATATCGAAACTGGATTCACGAACCTCTTCTCCTCCGTCTTCGAATCACGAACCTCTTCTTCTCCGTCTACGAATTACGTCGAACTGGAAGAGAGCTTAACCGTCGAATTGGAAGAAGAAAATTAATCTAATGGGGGATTTAGTCTATATTTGGGAGGGTATAACGGTCAGTTTACTCGAGATATAACGTCCGTTACACAGAATTCAGAATTAGGGGGTCTAATGAGCATTTTTCGTACATTTAGGAATATTAAAAGCATGGGGTCTTTTAGTGCAAAAGGTATACATCTAACGAGGGGTTTTTTGCAATTTACCCCTCCTATATATATGTAATCTCTCCCTCAATAATAATCATCCATTTTCCATTCTACAGTCACCATTCTTAGCTTGCCTTTTAAGTTACACTGCACATTTTTCAGGTGGCTTGTGCGCTAGTTGACATCTTTGTTAGATTGATTAGATGATTATATATGTCCATCTAATGGTGTGCTATGTAGATCTTTTTGCCCCATAAATGAATACTTGCTACGTCTGCTACACATTTTTTTTTACCTTTCATCAACCTTTTTCTTTCCTCGTGTCGCTCATCTTGTTCAATCATGTTTCGTTCCTCATCATATAAGCCTAGTAGAACAGCAAGATACATTGCTATGCAGGATTATTGTTCATTATTAAGCATTCATATTAATTTTGCTGATGTAGTGGTGAAAGTATGGAAAATGCATTGAGGGCATGTTGCAAAGGAATAAAAATTGGAAAAATTCTCATTCACCGAGATGGAGATAACGGTAAACAGGTGAGAATTTTGACATTTGATACCATTGCTTGAATAAAATTTTATCTACTTACTAACATTAGTGCAAAATGTAACTTAATCAGCTTATATATGAGAAACTGCCTAAGGATATTTCCGAACGACACGTTTTGCTTCTTGACCCGGTGCTTGGTACAGGTTAGTGATATGCATTTTGTTGGCATGTGGTTGATTTTTCTTCAGTTGAACTCTATAGAAGTACATGTTTCTCGTCTCTGATTTATGCATTTTTTTTCCTTCTCTATCAATATGCAGAGTTCAAAGGATAGGGTACTGGATGGTGTGGGATTTCTTTTTATTTTAATATGGTTAATCAACATGAATCCCGAATATGTACAAACATGGTATTACCTGTTAAAGTTTTTGTTGAAGGTGAAAACGTTATGATCACTGGTGGATACTGAGACGACCCTCAGGTTTTCAAATTGGTCCCTTATTGTTGTACTCACTACATGCTTGACCTACTCTGACCCAATTTAGCAGTGAATGTGCTAATTCAGTGAAATATTTTAATTCAGTGGTTGAAAGTCTCTAGGCAGGATGATAAAGGATGAGACCTGAAGTAATGAAACTAGCATAGTTTATGAACTTAAATGTTTGCGGAAGCTTTTAGGATTTTGTCAACAATCAATGATATATATTCTATCACAAATTAGTCATAACAATTTGCAAAACTTCAACAATGTATGATGTTAAATACACCCACGACTTATTTGACTTTACCCACATAAGAATACAGATTTACGACTCTAACAAAGACGATGTCGAGTTTTGAGTTTATCCAGTTCATGGAGATCCCACAAGTTTCGGAAGGCTGAAGTGGAACCTGGAAATTGATTCTCGTACAATGAACTGTTAGCCCAACTCAAACCAATGTTGATCAAGCACTCGATGAAAACCTCTAATTCAGGTTGGAAGCGAAGAAGCCTGACTTTGATGTTTAGTTGGCTTTTTTTAGTGACTGTTGAGGAATGAATAATGGAAAGTAGGGTGAGTTGGAATGGAGGTGAAGTAATGTTAGAACAAAGATGCAGTGGTTCTTTGTTGGTCGTTCAACACGAGTAAACCATTCCGAGTACAGAAACACACTAGAGATGACCAGATTAATGGGGACAGAAGCAAAATAGTAGCAGTAATATTGTTGTGGGAAAAGTTTTTTTGACAAGAAAGAAATAGAGAGAAAATTAGACATGGAATGGAGGGGAGGTGAAGTAATGGTAACAAAGATGAAATGGTTCTTTTGTTGGTCGTTCAACATGATTAAATCATTCTGAGTACAGCAACACACGAGAGATGAGCAGATTAATGGCGCAGAGGCAAAATAGTCGCAGTAATATTGTTGTGGGAAGTACTTTTTGACAAGAAAGAAATAGAGAAAGAAAATTAGAGTTTTCTGTGTTAACACCAAATTTTATTGTCATAAACTTAATTTCTACCTCCATTGTTACAGTTTCTAGATATATAAAGATCTAAACCGAAAAAAGATAAAGAAAAAAAAACTAAAGATTACATCGAATGATAGCTTTTGCTTTTGGGATTTACACTGTAGTGTTCAAATACAATGAATTTCTTGGCTTTTGTCTTGATGAATCAGATTGGCGAGATAATGAGATATTAAGATAAACCATGCAAAAGTTCTGAGTGAAGCCTGTAACATGCATGCGTGTATTATACTTCAACAGAGTAGGATACTGATTAATTGTGCTTTCAGAATTCAGAGGTCTCATGGTGAAGTAGACACATGGAAAGAAAATAATAGTATGTTCTGGTAACCAGTATTTCCCCTCCTGCAAGATGTGCTAAATAAACTAATAACCGAGACCAAACTTGAAATTTAATCCATATTGATCATTTTATGTCAGTGCCATGTCGTGTCTGTTTCATATTTGTGTCGTATCAATATCTCCTTTGTGTCTAAAGTACCCTTCCGTGTGAAAAAGCTAAAATCGTAAGAAAGAAAATCAACATAGATATGAACCTAGCATAAAGATGTGCTACTTATCATTCAATAATAGTTTTAAGTCTAGATAGTTAAGGGTGGTGAAAAGTCGTGTTCATTATTTATGCTTGTAAATGGAAATTTAAGAAAGGAGGAGAGGAACATGTAAGAACGGTAAACCAAAAAAAATGAGTCTTCTCATGCAATCCCCTAAGAGCATCTCCAACCCTATTGTCTTGTTAAGTGTTGTGAGTCTTAGGTGGCTCCTATGTGGCATGAGCCACAAGACAATGTCTTGTTTATGTGGCAAAATTATATCTCAAAAGACAATGAGATAGAAAAACTCTCCAATGCAAAAGTATTGAGACAATAAAAAGTATTTTTTCCAACTTCCAAGGCAACTCCTCCACTTCTTCAACTTTTTTATAAATATTTCTATTCATAATTGATGATGTGGAGACAAAGTCATTGTGAAGTGCATTGTCTAGATCTAGACAACCAACTTCACATTCTCCTTGCCATGTCATTGCCATGTCATTGCCATGTCAACTTCATGTTTTATTCTACATTTGCATTGGAGAAGAATTTTTGGAATTAAAGTTTGTCATTCCTATGTGGCAATCATTTTTTCTAAACTCACAATAGGGTTGGAGATGCTCTAAATCGTCATCAGGGCCAAGGTTACACCCTGCAAGATCCCCTAGGCTTCATAAAAAAACCTCTAATAGGAAAGACTTGCAAATATATTATATGACACTAGCAATTACAGTTGGTTATAATATATTATATGACACTTGCAATTTTGGAAGAAAACTGACTTTTATGAATGTATTCACCAGGTCAATTAAAATGCAAAGGTTGAATTATCACATGCATGTCAACTTGTTCACTGGAAGTTGTTGAAACAAACAAATTTCAAATATAGATCATTCACAAGAAATTTAGGAGACCTTACAACTTGACCCAGAATTCTGGTGCAGACATAACTTTGTCAACCATTTCATTCACATTATTTCTAGTTTTTAGTTCCTTTCATCCTTAACCATTAACTTTATGTCCACCACAAACCATCACCTTCCCCCTTACCGACCAGAATAAAACCCAGCAGTGATGAATCCACACTTTACATTCACCATACTTTGAGCTCCTTCCCCTTCTCAGCTGAGTCGATTCATATCCTGACCATTTCCCTTATGTTGCAATTCAGCATTAGCTCATACTTAGTCATGCTAAATAATCTTAATTCAGGACACATGATGTCCTTAGAAACAATAGTATTGGTGATTCTTGAAGTAACTAAGGAGATAATTGAAATATTAGCAAATTTTGGGAGATGGCACATTAGGGTGGGACTTGTGAAAACTAAGAAGACAGTAGATAGAAAAGTCACCAATATGTACCAGGGTTCTGATGTCTCCCAAAGACTTCACTTGAGCCAATGCTTATATATATATATATATATATATATATATATATATATATATATATACACACACTAATTGTGAAGAGCATAATCAAGGCAGGTTCAAAAAGAGTTTTAAGGGCTTCCCTAATTAGAAATTGTCCATAAAGACGAGAAATCCCTTGAAAGAATTGAATACTGCAAAATGGGAATCTAACAAACCTAACATAAACTTGGCCAGATTTCAAATACCTGTTGGGTTGTGCTGGTTTTATAAAACCATGCTGGATCAACCGGTTTTTAACGGGTCAGTGAAAAAAAAGGCATCCAATTAGTGGACCCAAACCGATTAGCTACTGGGTTGGGTCATTGGTTTTCCTGTTCGACCGCCTGTCTGGGTTTGATGACTATGCCAATCGGCCCATCCAGTTTATTACCCTTAGTTGCATACCCTATTGGGATTCATTTTACCTATAGTAAAATTATTTGTACAAAACTTAGTTTCCCTGAGTTTTTGCATTTAAAAGTCTTAAATGTGTCAATTTTACATAGGTTGCTTTATTGAATACTTATTTCTAGTTGCGTGTCCTGGTTTATATGTTTGTCCAGTCAGAGCTGGCTGTGTTGCTCCACATGAGTAGCTAAATCTCGTGAGTTCTAGAAGTAGGGGTTATTCCCATTCTCATGCTTCAGTAGGTCCATGTGAATTTTTTTGTTCTTTTCATTCTGTGCTTATGTTATGTTTATTTTGTTATACCTTTTATTCTTCTTTTTTCTTTGGGAAATTGATAGTACTTTGTGATCCCTAGGTAACTCTGCTAACCAAGCAATAGAACTTCTCATACAAAAAGGTGTTCCAGAGAATCGTATTATTTTCCTCAATCTCATTTCTGTAAGCCCTTTTCCGCTCAGTAGTTACGAATTCATGCAGATAAGTAGTATTTTGGTCTGGTTGCTATAAGTGGCTTCTGTGTGATTCAGGCACCTGAGGGTATCCATTGCGTTTGCAAGCGCTTCCCATCCCTAAAGATTGTGACTTCAGAGATTGATGCAGCATTGAACGAGGAGTTCCGTGTCATCCCAGGATTAGGAGAATTTGGTGACCGATACTTTGGCACTGACAATTGATTGTTGATTCCTCATCTAAAACACACTTTGAAGTATTTACAAGCAGCTGTTAATAAACACAAGAAAATCCTAATTTACTACAAAATTCAATGGGTGGATATGAAGTAAGATTTGTAACATTTCCTGAATCCGCAAGGAAAGAATTACATGATTGTCTGGTAATAATTGTTGATGCTCTGTGTTTCTTATCAAATATTTTTGCCTGAAATTTACCTTGACTAACTCTATTGGGCGATAGTGAAGACTTTAAAGAGCCGGGTAAAGTCTGAAATGTTTTCTGCTGCTTCAGCTATCCACTTTGGATCTAGTTGCTTTCGAGGAATTGTCATTGACTTGCACAGTACACCATTCAACTTCACCTTGCAAATGTGTAGATAATATCTGAACATAAAAGATATGTTTACCAACAGTGTAATTACAACGTTCTGCCAAAACAGTTTTGGATTGGGGCCATGGTCTAGATTGTTCCCGTGAATGGCATTCATTTGCCTTTTCTTATCAAATTTCATAGTAATACTAGTAACTGATTTTTGACGTTTCAGATTATGCATCTACAATTGCCTTCCACTAGGACAGCAACAACCATGGAGAGCAATATATCTCAGAGACATGCATTCCAACACCAAGGGGGAAAAAAAAAAACATCTGCCGTACTAAAAAGTAGCAATATTGAAGATCTCTAGTTTCCTTGCACCATAAGTATAGACAGGAGCAGACATCTCATCTTTATTGTAGCAACTAGCTAATGAGATCCGAAGGAATTAGAGCCCAAATCGAGAGTTGCACAGAGTAGTTAGAATTTGAAATAAAATTGAGAATTTATTAATGGAAATGAGATGAAGACAGCAAGTACAAGCTTGAAACAAAATACACGCATATCCGCATAAAATATCGATATGGGGAGATGGAATCATGAAGGGGAGAAAGAGGAGAGGGATCTAGGATTTTTCTTGTTGGGGATCTGCAAGTTATGATTTCAGTAAACCCTTGCCCTTATATTTATAAGTTTTGGTAAAGAGTAGACTTGGCAATTGTTAGGTCTTCTAATTTAGGATTTGATGAGGAATCCATATTCTATATAAATCTTATATTCTCTTAGAATCTCCTAGACGGTTCTAGACTCTTCTAGAACGCTCTAGGTGCAATAATTTTGAATTAGATTGTTATCCTATAATTTTCATATATGATTAATTAGAGTCGATCTAGTCAATATCTAATTGACTTATGTGCTAGCACAAGTTAACACGGTTGACATAGATCAATTACTCATGATCCTAATCACCATTGGACCAAGTACAACTCTGAACATGCTTTAATTGATCGACCAACTGTTGTGTGTGTGACCTATAGGTTCAACACCAAGATGGTCGCATTGAATCAAACTTGTTCCTGACAGTGTTGTATTTATCAGCATAAGATATTTGGATGAATATTCGAGTATCTAGTTCTAGAATCAACTTTCTATCGAACCTTCTCTTCTAACCAAGATTGACACATAATATTGTGTCATGGCCCCCATATGGTGTGAGGATATTTAGTGGCATCCACTCAATAATGTATCCATTATGGTTACCGTGTAGTTCAGTATTTCCGTGGACTACATCCTAGCTAGACTTATGACATAGATAATATGTCAAGCCGTATTCGTCGTAACTATATGTATAATCTTTTAATACTCATGTGTATCGAGTAGGACTCATCTACTCACACATTCACCTTGTGGATTTCATGAGTGTAGCATGTCGAACCACATAAGAAGATGTTACTCTTCTTATTATATGTTAAGAGTGACATATTCCTTGTTGGTTATATATCTCTCATGAGTGATTCACCACATGCTACCTATGGCCGCCATAACCCTTGGGTTTGCTAAAGGTATATAGTCAAAGTGTGGGACATAAATGTTCGAAGACCACTTGTAGCACCGACATGAAGGATATCCTTATTGATATTTGCATACTTAATATGTTAGGAATTTCTTTGTTGGTGCCATTCAGAGAACTCGTTCAATTAATGAATTCATACTCTCGCTATGGTGTCCACTAGACCATCTACTTGTGAGATCACTTGCAATCACCACATGAGTTTGACACATAATACACCGACCTATCCGATTTTATTAATGTCCCTCTTGGTAAATCTATGACAAGGAACATACATTTATAGTAAAGTTTAAGGTATTCATATCTCATCCAAGTCATCTCTTGACAGTACGAAATCCATTCATTTACTCATGGACTTTATCACATTATCGACAATTATATAAACAATCTTATGATAATATGTTATTAAGTTAATAATATAAATGTCCGTAACATCAAGTGATACTGTACAACTAAAACACCTTTCAAATTGCTATCAATTTCTCATTTGCACTATTGTCCATTTTCCACCTCTCTTATACCAATCTATGTTGTGTTTTTTTAAACCACCTTTTGCATTAGAGTCTTGGTGAAGGAGCAACATTGTTATATGTCAAAACTCATTTTGTGATTATGTCTTGCAACCAATGATCTCAAGGATCAAATGGTAATTGGACTTGATATCATTTTACTGGAAACTAGAATCTGTAAAGCCCTCTCGTTTTAATTTTGAACCTCCATAAACCAGAAAAATATCCATAGTCCTTCTCAACTACTTAAGAATATTTTTCACTGCCAGTCCACTCCAGTGACCCTCACTTGGATTAGCATGATATCTGCTCATGACACTAAGAGCATGTGTCATCAAACCTCTTACATAGCATTCCGTATATTATGGAATCAATTGTCCTTGCAACGTGCTCTATTCTTTCTTGGATTATGGCGACATTGCCTTAGAAAGTAATATCATGGCACATTGGTAATGGTCATTTCTTAAATTCATCCATGCTAGATCTCTTTAACATTTTCCTTCTCCCAAATATTTTTACAAGTCTTGACCAGTTGTAACATATATCTTTCCCATTTATTAATATGGGGTAAAGTGCATTTAAACCCTCCTTAGATGCACGAAAATGCAAATAAAGACTCGCTGATCCAAAAAACCCAACTAGATACGAAAATGCTCAAATCACCCCCTCCGCTAACTTTTCTGTTTACGGGTGTTAAAATGGGATTGTTTTGACCATTTTACCCCTGGGCTATCTAATATTAACTTGTTAAAAACGGTTAGTTCTAAAATTATTTTGTTAAAAACGGTTACGCAAAAATACTTGTTAAAAAGTGGATAAATATTAACAAAGGAAAAATGGTCTTTGCTAGTAAAATTATTTATTAAAATTATTTTAATTAGTATTAACTTGTTAAAAACGGTTAGTTTCGTCAAAAAAATGGATAAATATTATTTAAAATTATTTTGTCATAAATTATTTTTTATTTAACAAATATATAAATATTTTTGGGAAAAATAAAACTGATAAATACAAAAAAAAATCAATTCTTAAAAAATAGAAATGATGAAAAACTGGAAAAAAAAACCAAATAAAAAACAAAAAAATACTATTAAAATATGGAAAAAATAAAAAATAGACAAAATATTCCAAAAAACCAAAAAATGAGGATAAATCTTAAACAATGAAAAAAGACAAAAACAAAAACTATACAAATTTGAAAATAAAAGTCACTCTTAAAAAACTAGAAAAGATTATTAAAAAGATGAAAAAAAAAATATGAAATAAGAACTAAAAAAATGGAAACAAAAAACAAAATATTAAAAAGATTATTAAACAAAAATCAATTCTCATGCTTGACGTCATTTTCGAAAATAAATGTTTATAATCTAAATAGTAGGTTTTCATCTTAAATTTTTTCTGGAAAAAAAAATATTTTAACAAATGTCCGGTTAGTCCTGAACTTGTATCGTAATTATTTATTAGTCATGACTATTATCGTAATTATTTATTTATTAATTCTAGAAAAGATTATTAAAAAGATGAAAAAAAATATGAAATAAGAAATAAAAAAATGGAAACAAAAAACAAAATATTAAAAAGATTATTAAACAAAAATCAATTCTCATGCTTGACGTCATTTTCGAAAATAAATGTTTATAATCTAAATAGTAAGTTTTCATCTTAAATTTTTTCTGGAAAAAAAAATCTTTTAACAAATGTCCGATTAGTCCTGAACTTGTATCGTAATTATTTATTAGTCATGACTATTATCGTAATTATTTATTTATTAATTCTAACTGAAATTGTAAATCTTGGTACAAATTATTTTCATCACATGTATTACTTAAACAAATAACTTAAATATTACTAAACGTGTCAAAAATCAAAAAATAAATTGCAAAACATGTATGTCGAAGCATGGTCCGGGTTCAGTGGCTGCCACCGCCTTTGTCAATTATCTACGAATAGGCTTCCATAATTTCTATTTGGACGTCTTGAAAAAAAAGGAATAAGTAAAAAAAGCTTCAAACATTAAATGAGAGCAAATAAGTAAAAAAAAAAAAAAGAGAATATAAAAAAAATTTGCAGTTGGATTTGAGATCTGTAGGTAAGAAAAAGTTTCAATATATTAAATGAGAGCAAATAAGTAAAAAAAAAAAAGAAATATAAAAAAATATATTATTTTTCCTTCCAACCAACCGGTCAAAAAATAGAAAATATAAAGTTTAGGTTTTATGTTTCAAACAAACATTGTCTTATACATAGAGAATGAAAGAGAGCCAACAGCCAAATGTAAGTATTAGGGGTATTTTGGGAAGTCCACTTTTTTTTTAATCCAAAAAATGGCCTCTAACGGCTGTTCTAACGTCAATTTGACGGAAAGGGGTATTCTGCGCAAAACAGGGTTTGCGGGAGGTGCAAACTGCTTTAAGTTTTCTAAAATGTCTTATTTTGCGAACGAGGCAACTCTAAGGAGGGTTTAAATGCACTTTACCCATTAATATGCCGTCCTAGTCCCAGTGTTTTTTTTTCTTTCTGAAATTCCATGTGCACATACAATTGGAAAACTCGAACCTTGTCGGTCCCTTCGAATGTTCGTTCTAATACCACTAGACTAGGGAATTCGGACACGTCCACATTTAGAAATGTAATTTCTCCCACTAACCTTTTTATATATACATTTTTCATCATCCTTTTTTTTTATAAAGTCAAATCCTTGGACTCTTGTCATCAAAACAAATGTTTCATTTCCTATAAGCTTCTGAATTGATCTTTCTTTGGAACACGCACTCATTCATGCCTTCGGACATGTCAACCGAAGTCCACGTTTTGTTACTATGCATGGATTACATTTTTGGACCTCATCGCATCGTTGCCAATGCTTGGAAATATATATAACATATAAATACAGTCACTTAACTTCTTCCGGTGGAAATTTGCTCGGGGTCCAATGGACATTTCGCCCAACAACCGCTAAAAGATGGACCCAAACAAGTCTATGCGGAACTAGATGAGTGGTGTCTTAAAATCATCATCTTTACTATTATAATACGACTTTATTATAATATAACTTTAAAAAAAAAAATCAAAAATGAGCCATATATAATCTCATATAATTAATATTTTTTTAAAAAAATCTAACTACCACCCTCATGTAAAAAATTCTAAAATCCTATCTAATTTAAACTGCTTTAATATATTTAAACTAACTACATAGTATTATCTAAATATATATTCAAAATTCTAAAAACATATTTATAGCAATTTTTAATTAAAATATATAAAAATTATATTTAAGTTATTTTAATATAAGTTAAATTTCTATATTCGGGGGGTTGCATTACACATAAACATGGCTAGTCTTACTGAGGAAAGGGCCTGCTGTATCCACAATCCACTGCAACCACATGCATGAAGGATTTCTGGTTCCAACATATTGAATTGTGCTCTCTCCATTCTCTACAGGATAGTATTCTCAACCAAACTAACCATGGATTAGGAAAATGAAATACCATAATCTGTTGGGTTTGCCGATTTCTCAACACTCCAGACTAATTCTTCTTCTCTATGGGGGGCAACTACACAATTTAGTGTTTAAAAGGGAAAATAAAGAAACAACGTTCCTTTTTCTTTTCTTTTTCTCTATTTACCACAATGCATTTTAACATAATGCAACGGGACAACAAAATAATACAGTCAATGAGGTTGAAATCAGAAAATAATCTTTGCTTGTTTATCTTCTGGAGCAACAAACTGCCAGAAGGAACAATACGCTGGAATTTCGGCAGCATTAACACCAAGTGCAGCAAGATTGCGCCCATATTCCTACAAAAAGGAAATAATAAACAAGTGAGCAGAAAATATGATACCATGGAAAAAAAAAAAATCTACCTCCATCTAACGACTGTAAAAAGAGCTTCTGATTATCTTGAGCTTCACCAGGTGGTTGAAATATAATATTGAATCTATCAAGAAATCATACATAATAGTACTGAAACTAAATAAATTTTGTTCCTGCTAAGCAACCCCATACTCAGAATTAAGAAAACTAGCTTATTCATAGAAGTGTAAATGACAGAAACTATTGTTAGTTTGATAGTTCATGTCTAGCTTAGCATGTCAACCTGGAAGAACTGTAAAAACAAGGCATTCCAAATTATTTAATCTTACTACCTTCGAACTGCTATAGCTTAAGCCGAATAAAACTAGCTGCATTCTCAACTTAGTTTTCGAGCCATTATCTTAAGGTTATGTTGGGTATCTAGAAGAAAAGAAATTTCTTGTTACCTTTTCTTGCTTTTCCATCTCAGTTTTCTCCTTTTCTTTTATTTCCACCAGGTATGTTATAAGAATTCATGACAGACACATGCGGCAATGCTACGTGTTATGAATAGGAAGAAAATCTCAGACAACAACTATTGGGATCAACAAAAGCTACACAAGATTATTTGACCATCAAAGGATTCACCCGAAGTAGGTAAGCACAGCAACAGCATAGCATGTGGTGTTAGTAGGCTAGTTGAGCCATCAAACTCAGAAGACCCTGAGCATAACCAAACAAACTAACATAAGATCTTCTTTAGGTGAGGAAAAGAGAGGAAACAAGGAGCCAGCCCTCTCTCAACCATTGCATATCAGTAAGTAGACAAGTTCACAAAAGAAATATCAACCACAATCAAACTTAATCCAAGCACGGCTTCAACACAAATATGACCAACCCCTTGAGAAAGACGAGTCATAGTTCTTGGCCAAAGAAGAGCTTCTTGAAGTCTAGTGAGCAATATGAGGCCAAAGCATTAGTATGAAGCTGGACATAGCTCCTTGAAATCGAGCGAGCGATAAGAGGCTGAGGAATTAGATATACATATATACACCTTAAGTAGTTATTTCTACCGATAATATCATCATTAACCTCGTAAACGTTAATATGCAAACATGTCTTTGATATACAAATAAATATGATAATATCACTAGGATATTGTTGTTCTTAGGGCTATACGAGGGGGGCCCGAGAGAGCGAAATATGAAAGAAAAAAAAAAACTAAGTGCACAAGTATATATATCATTTCTCCTATAAACTTACAATTATAAGTCTGGCTTTATTTATTCCTTCCGGTGTGTTCATCAACAAGGAGATTCTATTCCCCAACTTTCGTGTTTGTAACCAGGAAGCCTACTTTTGATTGTATGTTGATTGTTATTTTTGTCTATGTCCAGCTCCATATTGAAAATGATCATGGTTTAAAAAAAAAGAGTATCAATATTGGGCACCTAGAGGCTGGATAGTAGTGGGCTTTACTGAGTCAGGTACTGGGTCGGGGTAGGATCAGGCCAGCTAGAATCTTTGACTCTGGCTGATACTAGATCGGGCCTAAAAATGAATCAAATCCGACCCATTTCACGATAAGGGTAAGGATCAAATCGTGTAATTTTTTGGGCCAGCCCTGATCCATTATTATCCCTACAAGCAAGCAATATGAGGTCGAAGACTTAGTGCAAAGCCAAAGATGAGCTTCTTGAAGTCAAGCGAGCGATATGAAGCCGATGACTTAACACGAGGCTGAAGATGAGCTCCTTGAAGTCAAACAAACAATATGAAGTCAATATAATATGGGACCGAAGACGTAGATCAGCCTGTGGATTCATGTACAAAGCCTCATCCTCAGGTACATTTTCTCTGAAGGTACTAATGGTGCCCTATGCATATGTTTTCGACTCTCCACGGAAAGTCTTCAGACTCATATCGCTTTGCTTAACTTCAAGAAGCTCATCTTAGGCCTCATATTAAGTCATTGGGTTCATATATATCATTTGACTTCAAGGAACCCATCTTTGGCCTCATATTATGACTTTAGTATCATATAAGTCATTCGCAAACATGGCCATAAAGCTAACATCTAGCAGAGGCACATATGCATGGGTTGCACATATGGATCCTAACATATGAGGAACATCCACTAGATATTACAATTGGGTTCCAAAACGTCCAATCCAACTTCCAGACCCAAAGTCTCAATTCCATTAGCTACTACCCAGGTTCCCATGTAATTATTCCAACTTGCTCGTAGGTCCCTATCATATCCAAGGGGTGAATGCTAAACTAATTAAGGCTTGATACCAATGCCCCTTGACCTAGAATCAGCTATAAATAGAAAAATAGCCAAAGCATGCAATCAATGGTCTCTCATTCTAGCCAATCTTCATTTATTTTAATTCTTGTCCTGAGCCATGAGCCCGACTTAACAATGGAGGGGTTTCATCAAGGAATCCCCCACTTGGTTTGAAGCCTTAGTAGGTCACAGTAAGGGCCGAAGACACATGGAGATGAGGTCGGTTAAGCCTACTCTGTCTCACTCCGATACATTGCCATCTGTCATGTCCCTCTTCTGTAGTCTCGCTTCAATGTCCTTCGGATTTTAACTTCGACCGGTGAAATGTGCCACAAAGTGTTCAAAGGTAGTAATTGTTGTATTAAATAACAAATATCATTATACAAACAAAAAGGATACAGAACTAGGTAGCACGAACACTCCGAAAATGGTGTCGTGCTATGTCGCATTAGACACAAAACTGACACTCCAAATACACAAGGGAACACCAAATCAGCGTCGGCGTCCTCTTCTTCATGTTCATATCATGTCTGTACAACGTAGGAACATACTAATCCTTACAATTCTATACAGATTTTCTGAAACATGACATCCTTGCTTTACAGTGTTTGCATTGCCTAACTAGCCTAGTTGTCCTGGCTAGGCGGCAAGTCCGAGTATATTTTTGACCTAGGATATGTCTTAAAAGAAGTTTTTTTTTTTTGAGTAAAAGGTGAAAATAGGAGTCGGTATCCGCTCAAGCATGAATTGATGCAAGTCAATGCTTTATTTGCTTTGCTTGCTTGAGAGCTAATCTTTTTGTTTGATTCTACCTCTCTTGAGTGCATGTGAAGTCTTGAGCTAAGTACGCTGATAGAGTGCATACCTAAAAGTGAATGGATTGACTAATGAGAATGAGCCAAAAGGTGAGGAGGCGCCCAGAGGCGATGATGGGATAGCCCACTCTGCAGTGACCATACCGGGAGGTAATGGAACCAGGAATTGAACTGTAAGAGAACCAATCCATTGTCTTCGATTAGTCAAGGTATCCCTTTCAAAGGCCAATTAAGAGATCAGCCTATTTGTGAGGCGACCGTTAGGGAGTCGAGAGCTTAGTGAGGCAACAGAAGGGAGGAAATAGAAGGGAGTGAAATCAATTATAGTAGCAGTAGGCTGGCTATTAATAAAACTCGTCTCAAGTACTGCAAATATTGTATAGTATACCCCCACCCTCCCCCACCACACCCCCGAGACACACAGATAGATAGAGAGAGAGAGAGAGAGAGACGAACAAAGAAAATTTCCCTCGACTTTGTAAATCTCTTCGTCAACATTATTGGAAAGTGAATTAGTAGACTAGTGTACAGATATGGACAATTCTGCCTCTTTTTTCCCATTTAGCAAAGTAGATGTGGTAGACAACTAAGTCATAAGAAGTTGCATTAATATATTCACCTGAACTAACCCTAGGAAAGAGGGTAGCAAAGCTCCAGCCTTGGCCATTCAAAATGCAAGAAAAGAGAACAATATAGGTAAACATTGTCCCAATTCAAACTTGATCTAGATGCATAGCTTCATCTTATTCTTGAGGCCCTAAGGAATATCATAGTCGTCCAATATAAAAAACAGACACTAGATAGTCAAATTCAAAACTTGATCCATATGCAAAGCTTCATCTTAAAGCCCTACGGCTTGAGCAATATCATAGACTCATAGTTATCCCAACATAAAAAAAACAGATACTAGATAGACAACCATCATATTCCAAAAGATAAGGAAAATATAAATACTTGCAGTATATGGGTAAAGTATTTTTTTTCTCAAATTCTTCCTGGACCTTTCTAATCACTCAATTCTTTCAGTATTGGAGAATTGTGGTTCATTGCTCGTGTGGGCAGGTTTCACCATCATTAAGGTTGTAAATAGGAAACGAAAATAGCTCAAATCTGTAATGCCAGACCACGCAAGGACTTTCATGTAAACTACGCTCAAGATAATAGACTCAGCTGAAAAGATTGTGAACTACTATGTGTTCTATCTATAATATACCATCCAATCCAAATTTTATGCTTGGCGGGGGAGTTTACAAAATTGGATTGTACTAACTGAAGAAAGATATTGTAACTGAAGAAAGATATTCATGCACCTGAATGTCAAGGAATAGCTGCATGCATATCTTCTCTGTATCAGATATATTGTTGTCAGAGGCATCTGAGCTAGCTCCCACCCGCCGTTGTGCACCTTGTCGTATTCGCATTAGCGAATTTTCGGTTTTTCTTGCCTAGAGAGAATCTTCAAGCTAAGGTACGAGAAGAAAAAGAATCTCAAGGTTTACCTTATGAATAATATAGGTCGGTGACTTACAACATTCACCACATCTGCTGCGATTTCGTAGTAACGATTGGTGATTCTTTCGGTAGTGCCGAGAAGGAGTTCATTTACCGTTTCTTTAGTTAACAGTACAATCCGATCTCCCTCAAGGAAAGCCTACAAACAATTGTACAAGTATACTCATGGTCAAGAATAACACGCCAATGAAGCAAAGTGGAATTGTCATTCTTAAACAGAAGATATATGCAAAGTGATGGTGAAATTATAATAAATCTACAACTATGTTGCACAGACACAGGAAAATGGTGTTTGTACCCGCGTCCGTATTCAGGTTAACATAGGTCAGTACTACTGCACACCTATTGGACTATGTTCTTATCCAGTATCCATATACATCTCGTGACATTGTCCGCATCTGTGTCCATATTCGTGCAACATAGATCTACAATGAGGGCAAATATAGGGATATGAAAAAAGTATAATTATTGAATAAATGTGTATATTCCTGGATCAGTTGGACAGAAACTATTTAGAAAAGCCAAAAATATACAGTCCTGGCATCTGACAGGCCACAACAAATTTGTAAAAAGTAGGTCACTGGGGCATGGCTACCCACAGGCACACACACCACTGGCATGAGAATATAGAGATTCACTACTATCAGTTGTAAACGGTTATTCACTTTGCAATTGAAAAAAGAAACCCCTTAAAATTAGATATTAATTCAAGAACCTTGAAGATTGTAAACACACTACCATCAAATTACAATTGCACTATTGTTAGATCACACACTATCTAAGCAAATGAGGAAAAATAAACTACCAAGTATAGAAAATCCATTCCAAAACGCAAGAATCTTCGATGTTCTCTTTATTGAGATGTATATGTTTCTAATGCTTTTATAAAAATAATATGCAAGTATATGTTAATTGTTAGTTGCTTATTGACAAATTATGTCATCATAGGTCAAATATTTGATTTTGATTTAGGGAACCTTATGAATCTGTCGTGTAACATTTGTCGTCTTTAAAGGTTTAGTAACTGTGCGGGAATCCGTCTATATAGAAATTTAAAAAGTTCAATTTTATCTGTAACGTTGGTAACGAATTTAAGTGACATTTCTCATGAACTTGAATAGGAGAGTATTTGCTCTGTAAATAGAACATAGAGTAACATACCCAAGGCATTAACCATAAGTAGAGGCTGATATTTTAACGTTGTAAAAGAGACCCAGGTTCAAATGTCCTCTGGTGTGCATTTAAGCAAATTTTAGATTGTGAACACTTTGCAATTGAAAAAAAGAAACCCGTTAAAATTAGATATTAATTCAAGAACTTTTAAGATTGTCAACACACTACCATCAAATTACAATTGCACTATTGTTAGATCACACACTATCTAAGCAAATGAGGAATAGATAGATGGTGAGGAAAAATAAACTACCAAGTACTAGAAAATCCATTCCAAAACTCAAGAATCTTCAATGTTCTCTTTATTGAGATGTATATGTCTCTAATGCTTTTATAAAAATAATATGCAGGTATATGTTAATTGTTAGTTGCTTGTTGACAAATTATGTCATCATAGGTCAAATATTTGATTTTGATTAGAGAACCTTATGAATCTGTTGTGTAACATTTGTCGTCTTTAAAAGGTTTAGTAACTGTGCGGGAATCCGTCTATATAGAAATTTAAAAAGTTCAATTTTATCTGTAACGTTGGTAACGAATTTAAGTGACATTTCTCATGAACTTGAATAGGAGAGTATTTGCTCTGTAAATAGAACATAGAGTAACATACCCAAGGCATTAACCATAAGTAGAGGCTGAGATTTTAACATTGTAAAAGAGATCCAGGTTCAAATGTCCTCTGGTGTGCATTTAAGCAATTTTAAGATTGTGAACACTTTGCAATTGAAAAAAGAAACCCCTTCAAATTAGATATTAATTCAAGAACTTTTAAGATTGTCAACACACTACCATCAAATTACAATTGCACTATTGTTAGATCACACACTATCTAAGCAAATGAGGAATAAATAGATGGTGAGGAAAAATAAACTACCAAGTACTAGAAAATCTATTCCAAAACTCAAGAATCTTCGATGTTCTCTTTATTGAGATGTATATGCCTCTAATGCTTTTATAAAAATAATATGCAAGTATACATTAATTGTTAGTTGCTTGTTGACAAATTATGTCATCGTAGGTCAAATATTTGATTTTGATTTAGAGAACCTTACGAATCTGTTGTGTAACATTTGTCGTCTTTAAAAGGTTTAGTAACTGTGCGGGAATCCGTCTATATATAAATTTAAAAAGTTAATTTTATCTGTAACGTTGGTAACGAATTTAAGTGACATTTCTCATGAACTTGAATAGGAGAGTATTTACTCTGTAAATAGAACATAGAGTAACATACCCAAGGCATTAACCATAAGTAGAGGCTGAGATTTTAACATTGTAGAAGAGACCCAGGTTCAAATGTCCTCTGGTGTGCATTTAAGCAATTTTAAAAAAGAATTATACTGCTGCATGAATCCTACTCCCAGCCCATAAAATGTCCATTGGACCTGTGTGGGTGTGTTGGAATGATATAAATATTTAACCCTCAACGCCTCACCAGTCACCACAACTATGGAGTTTTGCTGCAATTTTGCAGGGGCATTAATAAGTTGTAAGCTTAAACCTTTTTCTTTCAAATATTGGCCCCATGCTGCCAACATAATCATTCAAATGAAGAAAATTGATTAAAGTGATTAGGACCTGTTCAGCAGGTGGAAAACCTAGTTTCTAGGCGCCTAAGGAAACTAAGTTTCCAATTAGAAATGATGTTAGTTACATAGAAACTTCTGACTAGTAACTAGGTTCCGAAAAGCTCAATAAAAGATTCACCGTAAAGAAATCTTATTTCCGTTTGGGAAGATCTTGAACATGCCAAAATCACTTTCAACTAGGTTTTTGGTCCCTTTGGAGCCTTTGGAGCTTAAACACGGGCAAGCCGTATCTGACAAGAGCGCAAGTACCCTGTCTAATACCTGCCGGATATGGATAAGGGCACAGATAAGGTCATCTAGAAGAGTATTTGTGCAACACAGACGAAAATACAACAAAGCATTTGACCCAAATGTGTAGGATTGGTTGTTTGAATATTTTTCTTTCAGCTTTGTGAAGGGACATGTCCTCAATAACACTAACAAACTTTACAGCTTCAATCCATGTCCATTTAAGCCTAAGTTTAGTCCTAGCGGCTCCTTTAACTATGATCTTATGGTTCTCCTTAACGGTGCATCCAATGGTCTACATTGCTTGTCCAAACCACCTAAGAAGATATTCTCTCATCTTGTCCTCAATTGGTGTCACCTCCAATTTCCACTCATTTCTTGTATCTTTTAATGTATTGACACTCATCCATCAAATGATGTTTTTATTAAAATAAATTTTGTAAATTGTTTCTCTGAAACAACAGGAACCATGTCTAGGCTTATTTAAACCATACTAGGACCAAGCACACCTCTGCATCATCTCACTTCTTGGAGCTGTGCCTAAGGGCAAGAGATAGTACCCTATCAGCAAGTAAGAAATTCAGTAACACAAATGAAATGGTGTCTCACCTAATGAGTTATTATAGTGATGTATTGCATCAGTATCATGGTTGGCAAATATTCATAGTTTTCCCTAGTGTTGTATACAATATTAAGACCAACTTGAAAAATCAGAATCTACCTTTCGATATTATGAATGCTCAAAATAAGATATTGTAGTAGGAAAAAAAAGCATCATTCTGCATCACAGACTATAGTGTTGGCAAAATTGATTTATATTATATACGCAACAGAAGATTCCGCACCTTGAGAGGCCGCAAAATCCCTGACACATAAGGTGAATGCCTCACAGGAAGTTTATTAGTCATCCTGTAAGTTGCTGTTATTCCTTTCAACTGCCTCAAGTCCTACAATCATATCAAAATAAGTTACTACTGGAAAAAATAATGTAAATCAAAATTGTGACAGGAAACTACAATGACATGTAGATTTAGGATCAAAGCGTGGAGCGTCAATGAAGACAGGTTCTCAACATAAATTTGCAAATGCCACAAGTTTGTACTGTTCAAGTCGAAAAGAGTATGCTAAAGCAGACACAACTTGCATGCAGTCTACCTGAATCAAGAAAGACACAGTAGCATATTCAAGTTCCTATGGAAGGGGACAGTAGCATATTTATGCTCCTATGGAAGGATATACAAAAAAACCATTGACAAGGTTCATATAGCCAAAAGAAGAGGGGGGAAATAACTAATCAACCTCAACGTGTACAGGACAGCTTTGACTCCCAGTGCACTCATATTGCTGCCAGAACAAAGTACCCCTGGTCTGTGTTCATTGCACCATGGTCTACATCACAGTGAGCCAGGATTTGCACCCATGCACCCAATGGTACGTAAAGTATTACTCCAGCCAAAATAGATAGACTAAAGAGCAAGATGTTATTATGCTAGCGCCTGGAAATTACCAGCAAAAACCAACATGAAAATGAACTGCATGACTTGCCCATTAAAGAGCAAACAAAGAAACCTAATGATTCACATAGCAGAAGTATGTACGGAATATTTATTAAAAAACGAACCAGAAAGATATCATTAGGCACTGGTGGCTGCTATAACTTCATGTGCCAATAGGATATTCAATAACATAGCCATGTGGTCGTTGACGTGATAACAGTACTGTGAAGTCTGTGATCACAATTTTATTTAGGCTTAATTGCACTTTGATACCCTCAACTATTTCAGTTTTTCAACTTAATACCCTAAACTTTTTTACTCAACAACTCGATACCCTCAACTATTTTAGTTTTTCAACTTAATACCTAAAACAAAAATATCATGAAACTACCCTTGGCTCCCTCTCTCTCTCCCCATGCAACCCCCCCTCCCTCTCCGGCGATGCCCCCCCCCCCCTTCGGTGATGCTCCCCCCCCCCTCCGGCGGTCGATGCCCCCTCCGGCGGTGCGCGAGGAGGGGGCATGTCACGCCCCGCTCCCGTAGGAGCGATCGTCCTCGCTAAGGCGTGATGCCGCACGAGCCTAGATTGCGCTCGTGCAAGGCAATTCCATAACGGTCGATTTCATCGGCGGCGACGGGGTCGTCGCACAGAAGTCCCAAGCAGAAATATTGAAACATACAGCAGAATTTAAGAACAAGTAACACATGAACACAAGTTATTCAAAAGAAGCTCTTTATTGATATTGAATACAAGATTACATTTGTGGGCGCAAGGCCAAATTACAATGTCTCTCGTGCTCACTTTTCTCTCATTTACAAGTCACTCTGCTCTCTCTCATCTCTCGATACAATACTTGAATCCAGCGGAAGTTTCGGAAGGCGATGTCCATACATTATGTCCTGTATAAGTCTTCAGATCACGCAGCTGTACGCTTCGACTCGCCAAGGAACTCCGTGCCTCGACGCATCCAAGCGAGCTCCGCACCACGAGCTTCTACCTGTGCCTGCACATGAAACACTGTGTGGGTGTCAGTACCACTGTACTGGTGGAGTGAGCTTCTCGCCCACCCATACAAAACCTACACGTTCATTTACTTTGTGCAGCTTAAATCCCTTTTCGATTGTCTTTCTACTCTTGCCTTAGGTTCAGTTTTAGGACCGGCGCCTTGGCGCAACTTGTGTGTCAAAACCATCCCGTGCTTACAATGTCAACGTTACTCATACTTTGCCTCTAGACCACTTCTCGTGCCACAACGTTAACCTATCAGGTCGTGCTTGCCTTTCGGCCAGAATCAGAGACGCAACTACGCGGTAGTACCCAATTTCCTTACGACCGTGCTATAACTCCTTCGTGCCGTGCCTCGCAACTCAGTGCGACTCAACCATATCGCCGCCTCGCGGCCCCTTTGTTACTTTGATCGTCAACTGACCCAATCAAGACTTGTGGGTTTAGTGTCACACGACTGACTTTGCCTTGTGGCGGTTTCCCGACTTACACTCAAACAACACAACCAACTTATGCAACTATATGCCGACAACTCAAGACTCAATGCCACATCTCGTGCCGAAGCACGTCGCCTATGTTGTAGCCATTCTTTAAGTCCAATACTTGTATTCTAGCTTGTATACACCTTCGACAACTCAACTCAATCCAAAGGCATACCCGCGGATCTGCCGCTATGCCGACTCATCTATATGATTTGGTCACTGACTCCCAGAGCCATAGTGGACTCCTTTTTGCTGAGTATAGGATGGACCTTCTTTGGGTAGCTAGCCCTATTCCGCGTCCACCGAATACTTTGCCCCAGGCGCAGCTTGGCTCCCAGAGCCTTTATGTTTCCTTAGGCCGCAATCGGTCCCGTGGCGCCACAGGTTGCCGATTCGGGGAAACTCTACATTGTCGACAAGTTGTCCATGACCATGCAAGACCGACTCAAACTGACGTCTCACATAGTCATTCACTTCTGGTGTTACCATCTCTTTTAGTGCCATTCCTCTCTTTTAGTGCCATTTTTCACATCTGAGATCTTGCCTCGACGACCCGTAGTCGCGAGCATTGTTCTTTCTTGCCTCAACGACCCAGTCGTGAGCATTTCTTTCTTTCTTCCTTTCTTTTAACTCAAGACAACAACTTATTTAGACACTTTCCAAAACTCAACTAATCAATCGTGGCCCGTGCCTTTAAAAACTCTAGGATCGTGCAATCGTGCCTCAACTCGACTTCCGCTCTACGCGGCGCTATCGCCCAAGTCATACTTTATATGACGGGCCGTGGGATCGTGGGACTATTTAAGTTGACAACCGCAGAAAGAGCGGGACAGCACTAGAAATGACTTAGGTCGATCGGCATAACTTTGCCTAACTTAATCGAGCCTATAACTTGACTTAAGGGACGAGCAAAGGCTATGCCAAGCCTTGCGTTATGGAAACGTGTATGCTTTGTCGAGCATTTACGTGGGCAACGCCTATGACTTAGGCCAACTCATGTGTCGGGACAATTCGACGGGACCGTGCATGCTTTAACAAGCACTCACGCAGGCGACGCCTATGACTTAGGCTATTTCATAACTTTGTGTCGAAGACCAACTTCCCTTCTCCCAAGCCACGGGACGAAGGACCGAGTGTCATTTTCAAAGCACGCCGTGTACCAACTCTAAGCCGACCGTGGGACGTTTTCCATGTTCTAATTCATTTTGACCCATCGGGATTATTCCCTTAGCTATGTGGATTCATCTCTTTTATTATTAAGCCTACTTGTGCAAGTTGAAAACACGATTTATTATGTGAAGGTAAAGATGAGGCAAGTTCACCGAAACTACCCCACCTGAGCGATGTCTCCGAGCAAGCCGTTGCAAGGCTAAGTCCGAACGCCGTCGGCGTTTCGATTCCTCCGATTGACTTTGCGGGACGGGGCACTACATTATACACCACTCAGAACAAGTCTCGTCCTCGAGACTTTCCTGAAGGCAAGCTATCCTACCATCTCTATGGCTAAGACTTAATCGTACACATTTTGCCTACGCGTTCCTTCGATTTCCGAGCCACGCTCGTACTATTATCAATCTTTCCTTTAACACGATCTCAAGATCTCGACACACTCCCATCTTTCAAGCCTTGCTTGAACTCGTCGTATCACTTGGCTGGATCATGCACGCATTCCAAGCGTCCCCAAAATACATGCATTCAGCCAAGCCGCATGATAGAAAATTTGTCATTCTCACTCGAGTCGCATTGTGCACATACCCAAGCGTCCCTGAAATATATGCATGTCAGCCGAATCTCGTGAGCAGGGTTTCCTACATTCGTGATTCACGCCATCTATCCATTCCAATCCTCAAGATCAATCCTTCCGATTGCTAACACTTAAAACAGGGCGTCTCGCCTAACCGCTAGGCTATTTCTTTTCGAGGCTAAGTCAATGTCAGGATTGGAATCATAGTTCCCCAACAATAATGCCAACACTGACCCCAATCCTAGGGTCAAACCAAAGTCGATCATACGAGATTTTCTACCCAAGCTCGTGCCACTCAGATTTCTAAACATCAAGTACGATCACCTAATTCGCATTACGGCACATGTTGCGTATATTCGAATCCCTTCGATTCACCAATTCTAACCAATTCATGTATTCGATCACGAGGTCGTCTCGCTCGACAATACGTTGCGCCCCAATCTCACGCGAGTCTGAAAATCTGCGGTGGTTCATGAATCACCATGCAACGCTCCCACGGAATAATCATTCTCATCGGGGCGTAACTCTTGTTTGAGTTTAGACTCATTCATTCTCGATACGCGGATTGGACCTACTCAATCCTCAAGTTCAATCGACAAGCACACCAATTCAATCTCGAGTCTATCTTCGCGTCAAACCACAAGTCGAAGCACAAATTGTCACACCGTGCAAGTTCGACCACTCCCACTGTATGAATCACCATACCAGCGCTCACTCAGAGTGATCGCCCTTATCGGCGTGACGCATGTGCGAGGCTGGAGTAGCACTCGCATAAGACAAGAACGTCAACGTTGTGGTTATCGACAAAGCAAATCCAAACATTCCAGTTTTCATCCAAGCCAAGTTCGATCGTCATTTATTCAACTTAGAAAATCCTCGAGCCAAGTCTATCTTGTCCTCGACACATTTTAACATCTCGATTATAACATCCATCGGAACAATGATATTTGCACGATCGTCATTTGCCGAATCAGAGTACCCCCGAGTTATCACATATCGATCTTTGATACGCCTCAATACCATTGACGATATGCGTAACCTGACGATCTTCCTTCCAACCAATTTCGAGTCGTGCATTGATGCTGTCGTCCGAACTGGACATTCCTCAATTTTCTCAACACTCAAGATCAAGTTCAGTCGCATTTTCTTTTCCTCAAGCTCGTTTCAAAATTGTTATTCAAAACTCAAGTCAAATTTCAGTTGCATCAATCCAAAATCGTACGTACGATCCTCTAAGTTTCCTCGATCAAGACCATTCATTTTATTTATCTTTTCAAATCGTGTTCTAACTCGCGTTGCACAATCACAAGTTGTCCGAACGAGATGCTCGTTTGGGACATTCGAAGTCACGACCAACTAAGCGTGACGCGTTCTAAGGCTTTGCGCGATCGCATCGCCTCGCCGACATACTCGTAATCCTCAATATTCATTCGAACAATTTCCAAGACGAACCATACACCACTCGGATTCGAGCCACTCGACTACTCGTCGACACTCATTCTTATTCTTCTCCGAACCTATCACATACACCTCTCGGATTCAAGCCATAAGATCTAGTCCTCAATCACATTCGCGTCATTCGCTAAGACATCCTTCAGATTCGTTCGACGAATCGCTAGAGTAGTCGCTCGCGTCGCATCGACGCACTAAGTCGTTCGCACTATTTCCTCGAAACCCAAATCAATCTCCCGTGTACGCCTAAGCGTTAGTCCGATAGCGTTCCTATCGATAGACACTCCAAGTGCATCTCCGTTCCCGACCGAACGATACTTACCTATGTCACGCCCCGCTCCCGTAGGAGCGATCGTCCTCGCTAAGGCGTGATGCGGCACGAGCCTAGATTGCGCTCGTGCAAGGCAATTCCATAACGGTCGATTTCATCGGCGGCGACGGGGTCGTCGCACAGAAGTCCCAAGCAGAAATATTGAAACATACAGCAGAATTTAAGAACAAGTAACACATGAACACAAGTTATTCAAAAGAAGCTCTTTATTGATATTGAATACAAGATTACATTTGTGGGCGCAAGGCCAAATTACAATGTCTCTCGTGCTCACTTTTCTCTCATTTACAAGTCACTCTGCTCTCTCTCATCTCTCGATACAATACTTGAATCCAGCGGAAGTTTCGGAAGGCGATGTCCATACATTATGTCCTGTATAAGTCTTCAGATCACGCAGCTGTACGCTTCGACTCGCCAAGGAACTCCGTGCCTCGACGCATTCAAGCGAGCTCCGCACCACGAGCTTCTACCTGTGCCTGCACATGAAACACTGTGTGGGTGTCAGTACCACTGTACTGGTAGAGTGAGCTTCTCGTCCACCCATACAAAACCTACACGTTCATTTACTTTGTGCAGCTTAAATCCCTTTTCGATTGTCTTTCTACTCTTGTCTTAGGTTCAGTTTTAGGACCGGCGCCTTGGCGCAACTTGTGTGTCAAAACCATCCCGTGCTTACAATGTCAACGTTACTCATACTTTGCCTCTAGACCACTTCTCGTGCCACAACGTTAACCTATCAGGTCGTGCTTGCCTTTCGGCCAGAATCAGAGACGCAACTACGCGGTAGTACCCAATTTCCTTACGACCGTGCTATAACTCCTTCGTGCCGTGCCTCGCAACTCAGTGCGACTCAACCATATCGCCGCCTCGCGGCCCCTTTGTTACTTTGATCGTCAACTGACCCAATCAAGACTTGTGGGTTTAGTGTCACACGACTGACTTTGCCTTGTGGCGGTTTCCCGACTTACACTCAAACAACACAACCAACTTATGCAACTATATGCCGACAACTCAAGACTCAATGCCACATCTCGTGCCGAAGCACGTCGCCTATATTGTAGCCATTCTTTAAGTCCAATACTTGTATTCTAGCTTGTATACACCTTCGACAACTCAACTCAATCCAAAGGCATACCCGCGGATCTGCCGCTATGCCGACTCATCTATATGATTTGGTCACTGACTCCCAGAGCCATAGTGGACTCCTTTTTGCTGAGTATAGGATGGACCTTCTTTGGGTAGCTAGCCCTATTCCGCGTCCACCGAATACTTTGCCCCAGGCGCAGCTTGGCTCCCAGAGCCTTTATGTTTCCTTAGGCCGCAATCGGTCCCGTGGCGCCACAGGTTGCCGATTCGGAGAAACTCTACCTTGTCGACAAGTTGTCCATGACCATGCAAGACCGACTCAAACTGACGTCTCACATAGTCATTCACTTCTGGTGTTACCATCTCTTTTAGTGCCATTCCTCTCTTTTAGTGCCATTTTTCACATCTGAGATCTTGCCTCGACGACCCGTAGTCGCGAGCATTGTTCTTTCTTGCCTCAACGACCCAGTCGTGAGCATTTCTTTCTTTCTTCCTTTCTTTTAACTCAAGACAACAACTTATTTAGACACTTTCCAAAACTCAACTAATCAATCGTGGCCCGTGCCTTTAAAAACTCTAGGATCGTGCAATCGTGCCTCAACTCGACTTCCGCTCTACGCGGCGCTATCGCCCAAGTCATACTTTATATGACAGGCCGTGGGATCGTGGGACTATTTAAGTTGACAACCGCAGAAAGAGCGGGACAGCACTAGAAATGACTTAGGTCGATCGGCATAACTTTGCCTAACTTAATCGAGCCTATAACTTGACTTAAGGGACGAGCAAAGGCTATGCCAAGCCTTGCGTTATGGAAACGTGTATGCTTTGTCGAGCATTTACGTGGGCAACGCCTATGACTTAGGCCAACTCATGTGTCGGGACAATTCGACGGGACCGTGCATGCTTTAACAAGCACTCACGCAGGCGACGCCTATGACTTAGGCTATTTCATAACTTTGTGTCGAAGACCAACTTCCCTTCTCCCAAGCCACGGGACGAAGGACCGAGTGTCATTTTCAAAGCACGCCGTGTACCAACTCTAAGCCGACCGTGGGACGTTTTCCATGTTCTAATTCATTTTGACCCATCGGGATTATTCCCTTAGCTATGTGGATTCATCTCTTTTATTATTAAGCCTACTTGTGCAAGTTGAAAACACGATTTATTATGTGAAGGCAAAGATGAGGCAAGTTCACCGAAACTATCCCACCTGAGCGATGTCTCCGAGCAAGCCGTTGCAAGGCTAAGTCCGAATGCCGTCGGCGTTTCGATTCCTCCGATTGACTTTGCGGGACGGGGCACTACAGGGCACGGGTGGAGGAGGGGTGGGGGCGGCCGACAGCGAGAGGAGGGGGCACGGGTGGAAGCAGAAAAGGAGGGCGGTGGGAGGAGCGTGGGTGGCCGAAGGGGGCGAGCGGGGGGGGGGGGGGGGGGGGAGTGAGGTTGTTGCAGGCAGGGCGGAGGGAGCTGGGGGGTGGCCGGAGGGGGGGAGGGGCGGGGGCAGATGGCCGGAAGGTGTGTATTGTCCAAAAAAATTCAGGGTATCAAGTTGAAAAAAGAAGAAGTTCAAGTATCAAGTTGAAAAACGAAAATAGTTGAGGGTATCAAATTGCAATTAAGCCTTTTATTATTTAAGCTAATTTGGCTAAACAAGCTAAAGTCAAAGCACAAACAATAGAATATGGGACATAGGTATTGCCTGATCGGTTTGGTTTATCTATTATGTTTTAATGATATTTAAGGCTTTGTTAGAATTAAAGCACCAGCAAAAATATATGCTCCAAGTTTAGAGGCAGGTTTCAACAAAATTGAAGTCACAAACAATTGAAGATCTTACTTGGCAAAATAAAAAAAACCTGTATTCGAGATATCGGTAATATAGGCCAATATACGGCCACATCGTTTTGGAAAATATCGACTGAAAACCGATATATCAGCCGATTCACATGATATTTTGATATATCAGTTTGAGATGGGTTTTCGGGTCAGGTTGGATTTTGCCCGATATCCATTTAACAAAAATCCAACTAAAAAGTTAAAAACCCTATCTCCCTCTCCATCACTCCCTGGTCGAGCCTCAAGACTCCAAGAGGAGCTCAAGGTTATTTTAAAATGGGAAAACCTCAATGTAAAACAAAGAGCTTCTAGAGATACCATATAAATTAACTGCAACATTAGTCGTACATAACTACTTGTAGCAATAGCCAAACAGCAATATGTACATGTATGCTGCATAAAAATACCCATCATTTTTTGTTAAGATAATAAATTGAGTCCAATGAATATGTAGTTCATATCACATCATTAATTGTATGACAATTGTTAAATTCCCTGGCAGTCTGTTGGGGCTGGCTGTGGAGCACGAGTAGCTCCACAGAAGATTTTAGCTGGATGTCTACGTTGCACGGACAAGGAAAAATAGTGCTAGCATCCGTATCGTGTATGTAAATGTATCCGTGTTCTTGAAGTGTAGGTCACTACTTAGTACTTATGTATCCCGTATCTGTTTCATGCCCTTATCTGTATCTGGGTTAGAATTCATGCAACACAGCTAGCAGTCAGCTTGATGTCAACGAGACTATGTTGGCTCCAAATTCCGAGCGAAGGTAGCTATCAGCAACAGAGGCTCTCTCCGTTAAACATGGTCATAGCAGGTATCTAGACCTAACTCTCCGGTCAGCAGTTCCCATGCATCCATGGAGCAACATAATGTCCCCGCAAGACCAGGAAAAGGTATAGATGAGGAGTCAGGATCAAATGGATTCTTAGTTCCAGAAGATAGCACACACAAGGGATAGTTTATTCAGTTTCACAAGTGCGCCTCACTTTTTGAGAGTCCAAGAGATGCAATTATTAAATGTTTTTAGTGGCTCCAGAATGATATAGTCTATTTACTTGGACCAATTGAGATAACTATAATCTGAAATCTCTTATGCGACCAATTGAGATAACTACAATCTGAAATGTTTTATGTGACCTTTCAACACAAACAGCATCTAAGAATTTTATGCTAAGGAGCATGATGAGCATGCCTACATTACCTCTTAGCAGGGGGAAAAAAATGCTTATGTCACCTTTCATATTTCTTACCTCAACTGACTTCTTCACTATTCCTTCAATCATTGTATCCACAACAGCAGGTAAGCAATCAGCCAAGGACTTTTTAGCTTGCAAAATACTTTGTTTTACAAGAACGAGTACATCTGCTGAGCAAGATTCAAGATGTCTAAGTATGTCTTCTAGATAATCACCCGTAAGCTCATCAACCAAATAACCTAAGTCATGAATTACCTGCAGAAAGAATATTTTATCAACCTGCAGTTAATGAACCACAAATATAGAAAGTATCTCAAGTTGTGGCATGAGTATGAAAAATTGTTGCATGCAAAGTTCATGTGTGTCATACAATCTCGGATTATGCTCTATTCCCCAGCCCACACACACACACACCCACCCACCGACCCACACACCCAACACATTGAAAAAAAATGTAAATAAAAGAAAAAATAACAACATATGATTTGATCGAAAAAAATACATAGTAAGCATCTAAGAAATAACTTGATTTTAGATTCACTAATTGATTCAAGTAAAACGTAAAAGGAACGGCTTAAATTCTTGGAGCCTGGAAAATATATAGAAGACAATGTCATTTGAAAAATAGATAGGGATGTGATCTTACATATATGAAATCCTCTATATGTGCTGCAATAGCCCATTCAGAATTAAGAACAGTATCTGAACTCGCATTATGCTCTTTTCGAGCAGCCAGACCAGATGATAGCCAAGTTGAGTACCTATTCTCATGCGCAATTAGTAATGTTAGCTTTTATATGATAACCAAAAATGAATAGCAAACTGATGATCTGGGATTCAGCTGACCTAGAAAGTAGCTGCAAAGATAGACGAAGAAACTTATCAGAGAATGAAATAACCAAAATATCCTCACTCCAGCAGGATTTCAAACCTTCCAATAGTACAACACTTTGCTTTAATGTCAATTTCTGCTGTTTCAATTGATTGCTATCAACTGGAGTAATAGAAGGAACCATAAGAGTAGAATCCAGCGACCCAGCAATTTCCTGAAATCTGAATGACAGACCCATTAGTTGCAATCCAATATATATCTTTTGATAAGTTAGCATAAACAGTACACAGAACACAATGTCTAAGATACCTTAGCGAGAAATAAACCCCAACATTCCACTGCCGCATGAAGTCTATATAGATGGTCTCGGACCGGAATTTAGACACAGCTGATCTTGATGGACAGTAACCTTGTAGAATACAGAAAAATTATTGTCAAGTGACAACTGTAAAATCAACAAACAGAACAGCAGGAATGGACAACAGCTAGAAAAAAATTATTTATTGAATATATGTAAGATAAATCTAGTGAGTGAACAATGTGTCAACTTAAACAACACAATAGCATCTAATTTATCAGCTCAAACAAAAAATGATGGCATAAAACTAAAAATTAGATGATGGTCAAACAACTTGCTTCAGATGTATATACTCTCATGTATAATCCAACTGACACAGATTTAGAGAGTAATGAGTTACAAGCCCAGCGAGAGCCAGCATTTGGAACATTTTAAAGTTAATTATAATAGTACTCTATTATGAAGCAGGCAGTACCTTCAAGACATGCCAAGAAAGCCAGGCTTGACTTATAGTTCTTCAGAAATTCTTTAGGCCTTCCAGGAGAGAATGCCCCAGGTTTCCCTTTTTGGATAGCATAAAGGACCTCTTTAAGTATTGAGTTGGCCAGAAAATCAAAAACGTGTAAACCTGAATTGGCTGAACAACAAAGTATTGTATAAGATGATGTAGGAAATAAAGTTTTGAGAAATGAACTGCAAAATATTTAAATATGTAATATTCGAAACCTGATGAAGATATTTCCAGCAGAAATTTACAATCCTTCTCGATGCATTGTGCTATTTGTTGATAATCCATCTCAAGTTCATCCGAGGAAGCTCCATTGGGCGCCAAGGATTGGTCATGGGGAATAACTTTCTGAATCAAGGGTGCCACAATAGTTTCTCGAAAAATTTCTTCAGCGGCTGAGGTGTTATCAATTGCAGCATATGCACGTAAACAATTGTAAATTGCATTGGCATCTTGATGCTCTAGACCATCTACAAAACAATGTCCTAAGCTACCATCCAACAAAAGTGTAACGTTCTGAATCCGCTTCTCCATGTTTTCAATGAAAGGGAGATCCTGTACTGCCATAAAATAGAACAGAAATTAGAATCAAAAAACAAATGCCCACAAGGATATAAACAAAATGCATAGTATATATTAGAAAAACCAAAACAGCTAGTTATACAACTAACTCATATGTTAGACAAGGCAGAAATAGCAAATAAATGAGACTCAAACTTAATGTGACAATGAAAATTCTGTCAATCAAAATGTTGTTAACAAGATCTATTTTCACCTGAATACATCTCCACAAGTGTGCATAAATTTTACAAATATGAAAATAATGATATTTCGTCCAGTAGATCCTGCCAAAGCACAACTTAAGAAAGTAAAATTCCTGTAGAATACTTGAATTATAAGGCCAACGTATATGTTGCCATTTTATTGTGCTAGAGAGGAAAAAGTCTTCCCATGCTTGGCATGTTCCTTTAAGAGATGTAAAAGACACAACAAGCATCCTCTTAAGAGCAAACATTCAAATCAATGCAAGCCACATGTCCACTCTTCCCTACTATCTGGTCAAATTTTCCAATTAAGAAAGTGAACTTGTACAAATGTTATCAAAAACAAAACATGGGATCAAGTATGTCCTGGGTGAACCATTGACATAGTTTTGACATTTAAATGTTTTATAAAGGACGGTGTATGAGTTATTTTTCAAAGCACTGATACAAATTTTTGGACTCCGTTATAAGTTAGAATGTCTGGATTTCTAATGGAAGTTTTAAACTCTCTCTCCCATCTCAACACCGTTTGTCATTTTTTTAAACTCTCTCTCCCATCTCAACACCGTTTGTCATTTTTCCTTGTAACCATGTTGTTACTAATCATTATTGCTTCAACTGTTAAGAGGCAAATAATGTGTAGTGCAGTAAGTAGAAGTTAGTCTACTTCAAGTTGAATGCCTCAACAAAGTGCAAATGCTGTTTAAGCAATAATAATTCTTTAGACCTCATAAGATATAGGAATATTGACTCTTTTGAGGATTAGATCCGCTAATGCCAATATCTCATACAATACAAATAGGGGAATTGCATGAGATATTGGTAATATCTCGTGGCTAATATCTCCTCCAGATATCTCAATATCTAATGCAGTCCCTCCTACTTGCATTGGCATTACAAGTCATTACGAGATATTGGCATTTGGGGATCCAAATCCCAATTTTGATTTACTTGTCTGTGCGGTGGGTGGTGAGAAGGGGGTGCAGGAAATAGGGAAATGCCTTTATGGTTGATTATTAGATCCATGCAAAAGGTTTGGAGCGGCACTTCAAGAAATAGGTCAGGGCTATGTAATTCTGGGTTGGACATCCAATGATCCAAGCTATAGTGATAGTATCTCGTACCGGAAGCAGTAATTTACTTTTCTTAATGGGGAGGAGGAAAGAAACATGCATTTGCAAGACTTACGGATAAAAATGATAGATTCTCAAGAACATCGAGGATATAGGATTGTCAGCTGGTCAATCGATTTAGACCCTACTTTTGGTATCAATGTCTATCTGTATTAAAAAACGAAGCTTGTAGCTCATTGTTTAATATAACTTATGGTCTCCCCCGAGGTGACCCAAAGTTGCTCATGTTGCTAGCTGCCCAGGAGGAGAAGGCTTCCCCCTAGACCCACCCCTCCCTCCCCTTTAATAGCTGCCTTTACCCCTTTGGTGTATGTGTTGTTAATAAAAGTATAGTTTCCGTGGGGTCTTGATCGTTCTCTCTCGAAATCTATGACTCTCCTCTCTTGGTCCCTCCCCTTCCCTTTTTTAGTACGGGAGGAGGGACCGTTGTGGATGGCCATGAGTCCTTGGTAGCTCACTCTTAGCCGCTCGGGGATTCACTCTCGCTACACTCTCAATCGGCGAGGCCTCACTTCATTCGGTAAGCACGTCCGTGCTTACCTTCATTCCACTGCTTAAACTAGACTCTATCAACGTAGTTACACTTAAGTGATAAGTATTACTTTATTAGTACGCTCGCTCGGAGCTCGCTGCCTGGAGCTGGTATGAGTTTTCTCCTAGTTTAGCAGCTTGCAGGATAAAAAGAGACCGGTCGCTACATCTTGTGTCAGGCTTTCAGTCGTTCGCCCCCACCCCAATCGTCGGAGGTTGGCTCACAACTGTGAGAAAACTCATATCGTAATACATCGAAACTCCACCAATGCCTAGATGAAAGGGTGATCTCGATATTCGATGATGCTCACCATGATTCCAGAGAGGGGTGGGTCCATATGGGCAGTGATTTGTCGGCTATAAGCACCCATTCAGTAAGGGTTTACCCTTGATAGCCGGCAGATAGTTAAACAAATACTACCGTGCTATACCGACCGACGTCCTATACTGTCCAGATAGTAAGATGTGGTAAGTAGAAATTAATGCATTGAAATGTTTGCATAACACGACTTTCAACAACCTATTTTTTGCTTACAATAGCTTACTGGATAGGAAGGCTCAGAGGGAGGGAAGCCCATGTTAGCCCCACGTTATTGTTTTAATAGGTCCGGTCTGCACGCGTGTACATGCGTACGCGCCGGCAAAATAGTCTTGTAACTTCGGAAGAAGGGGTGCCTCCTTACAAAAGGGGTCGCAGTGACCAGGCCCGGACGACTGTTTACCAAAAACACAGGTCTCTGTAAAGTCATATAACCATGTATGGGTGATGACACCTGCCCAGTGCCGGAAGGTCAAGGAAGTTGGTGACTTGATGACAGGGGAGCCGACGACTGAAGCCCCGGTGAACGGCGACCGTAACTATAACGGTCCTAAGGTAGCGAAATTCCTTGTCGGATAAGTTCCAACCCGCACGAGAGGCGTAACAATCTGGGCACTCTCTCGGAGAGAGGTTCGACAAAATAGACATGTATGTGAAGATGCGGACTACCTGCACCTCAAGGTGTTCAATGGGCCGGGCGGCCCGAGCCCGGTCAACGTTCCGGACCGGCCCGACCCGCCCCCAAAGTCGGTCGGGCTAGGATATCCCCCGACCCACTAGCCCGGACTAGACCGGCCTGGCCCGGTTTGAACGCGGGGCCGAGCCGGTCAAACCCCCCAGCCCGGCCGGGCCAACTCGGCCAGGGCCCGGTCCAGGCCCGGTTAGCCCAGTTCGGCCGATTTTTTGAAAAAAAAAATTTGGTTTTTAAATGTTGTCATGCCAAATGACATTTTACCCCCAATTTACTTGATGTTTTTAGACCGTTGGAAGGATATTTTGGTCATTTTGCTGGAAATGACACAAAATATCCTTATAACAACTCTTTTTGGGATAAAATAGGTCAGTTTGCACCAAAAAAAACCTATAAATAGACCATAAATCTTCAAACTTAATCACACCACAATTTCTTTCCTCTTACAATTTTTACAAGCAAACTTGTGTGAAGAGACGATTTATATCATAGATAATGATCAACTACCGCAACAACCGCAAGATCAGCAACCGCAACCGGCACCGCAAGAAGAGTTTGAATCAGATTCGAAAATTTGGCATCATTTTAGCGGAGTTTACGATGAGCGTCGTGCAAGTGACGGTACCGAAAGAAGATACTCCACTAAAGTTCTCGTTGAATGTTTGCATTGTAGGAAACGAATAAAATGGGACCATAGCCATAGTATAGGGAAGCTACGCCGACATTTAAAATCATGTATAAACTTTTAGAAATCTTGTATGAGTCATTAATCGCAGTTTATGTACTAGTAATCTTGTATTAGTCTTTGTAATGTTGTATTAGTCATTAATTGCAATTTATGTATTAGTCATTAATCGTAGTTTATGTATTATTTTATTTGGTCATTCAAAAAAAATTTGGTCATTCAATTTTTTTTTGGTTATTCAAATTTTTTTGGTCATTCAAATTCTTTTTTAGAAAGCAAACATTTTTTTTGGGTTTTCCTTACTCAAATCGTGCCGACCAGTCCACCGCTGAACAGGCCCGGCCTAGGCCCGGTTCAGCCCGGCCCGACCAAACAGAGCCCCGGGTCCGGGCTGGGTCCAGCCATCCCCCCTCCAGGTTAGCCCGGCCCGGCCCGCTTTCGCTGACGGTCTGAGCCGCCGGCCCACCCAACACCTTGACCTGCACCTGGACAGAAAGACCCTTTGAAGCTTTATTGTTCCCTGGGATTGGCTTTGGGCCTTTCCTGCACAGCTTAGGTGGAAGGCGAAGAAGGCCTCCTTCTGGGGGGGGGGGGGGGGGCGAGCCATCAGTGAGATACCAATCTGGAAGAGCTAGAATTCTAACCTTGTGACAGGACCTATGGGCCAAGGGACAGTCTCAGGTAGACACTTTATGTGGGGCATAGGCTTCCCAAAAGATATGACTATGAAACTGCCACATAGTACGTTTTTTTTGTTCTTAGCATCCTTATAATGCTGTAATTTATTATTACCAAGTTCAGTTTATGTATTCATTTTCGCTCTTTTATACCTTCATCTCAAACACTTATTAGTTGCTAACTAATAATCTATGAAAACATGTTTATAAAATTTTGAACTCTCACGTTTTCTTACACAACCATAATCTTTTGGTCAAACGACTTAAAATATGAACATGACACGAAAATGCGTCTGCTTTGGCTCACATTTTTCGTCTTCTTAAGTTTACATATTTAATGTCTTACTTACCTTCTAAGTCACTTGCTAGTTGCTAATAAATATTGAAGGATGATTAAACCTTTTGGGTTGTGTTGTTTTCTTACACGAACTAATTTCCTTAAATAAGGCTAAGAACAAGATAGAATATATACAATAAAGAACACAAACAAGGATAGCTTAAACACCAAACGAGAAAAAGTACTTCAGTAACAATTTGAACATCTGTTCTTGGGAGAATGAATCGGACCTTTGCATGACTAATGTAGAACTTTAGCCTATTCATCTCACTGGCAATCCTTTCCAGCAAAATACTCTGAGTCTCTCTGAGATCTGTCCCATTTTCCAAGTGCTGCAAGGAAGCGCCATTGATCTTTTCTAAATGGGACACGTCTGTTCTAGCCAAATCAGCAGGAGTACTGGGTAATTCCTTGATGAGTTTCTCGACCTGCAATAAATAAATCATCAACATTGAAATCTCCACAACAAATCATTAGGCAGTAAAATACAATAGCAGCTTGAAGCAATCATGAAGGCCAGAGACGTGGTGATTACTAAGCATAAATGCAAAGTAGGTGATTTGCAAAGCAACGTCTGAAAAAGCCACTTTATGCAAGCCAAGGTTGATGTGTGATATAAAGATAGGATGATGCAACAACATCGCAAGGTTATGATCCAGTATAGCGTGAACATGACATGAAAATAATTCCACCAACAGCTAAATAAAGAATCCAAGCAACAGCAAATGAAATCACATACAAGGGCATATTCAGTTGAATGGAGTTTAAAGTCTACAAGAATTACAGTTTTTGAGGATGAAAAATTATTGATCTGAATTCTATCTCCTGATCTATATCCAAAACGTAGGTCTATATACCTGTCAACTGGCCAATTAGATTCAGTGGGCATGACCATGTTATGCTCATAGTTATCTTGGCTTGAAATTTAGCACCAAATATAGAGGTTGGTGTTAGGTTGACTGACGGTCATAAAATTTGTCAACTATTTTATGGAGCTTTGTTATGCTCCAAATCCAACCCCATTATGAAGGGAGAAGGCTTGGATAATGACAATGTTCTTTGGTTGAAAGGATGATTGCTATCGCTTTTGTTAGCTCGCTGGACATCCAAAACGTAGGTCTATATACCTGTCAACTGGCCAATTAGATTCAGTGGGCATGACCATGTTATGCTCATAGTTATCTTGGCTTGAAATTTAGCACCAAATATAGAGGTTGGTGTTAGGTTG
This sequence comes from Iris pallida, assembly GCA_029216955.1. Taxonomy (NCBI): domain Eukaryota; kingdom Viridiplantae; phylum Streptophyta; class Magnoliopsida; order Asparagales; family Iridaceae; genus Iris; species Iris pallida. The sequence goes on along the minus strand of JANAVB010010998.1, from coordinate 3,121,771 downwards.
ACTGACGGTCATAAAATTTTGTCAAATATTTTATGGAGCTTTGTTATGCTCCAAATCCAACCCCATTATGAAGGGAGAAGGCTTGGATAATGACAATGTTCTTTGGTTGAAAGGATGATTGCTATCGTTTTTGTTAGCTCGCTGGACATCCATGTGTAGCATAACAATCACATACTTTTCAGTAGAGATTCAGAGAAGGGAGGAATTAAAATCCTCCGGCAAAATTGCAGCACCTCAATATCTGAACTCAGTCTGTCTTGTGTTTAATGTCTTATACGTTCACTACCAGTCCCAAGTCTGAATAAAGAACGGTAATGTTAGTTCTCAACATTCTATTCATTCATGCCACCCCAAAAGATTAACACCAGAGTATTGTGATCTAACCTTTACAATTCACTAACCCTGAACATGAAGAAAATATTCCGATACTAGGACTTGTTTGATTGCACGGAATTTTGATTTCATACAATATTGGAATCGCTAGAATCCAAAATCATGGAATCGGAATTCAAATGCTTGTTTGATTAAAGTAATGGTTTTATAACAGTTCTGGAATGTCAACAAACATCTAACGAAGTGCATGCACCATTCAAGAGCATTTCCATCAACTAGATAAGTACTACTTTCTAAATTTCTGGTAATAAAACAGCAAACATTTAGACATGATGCTACAACCAAGACACCCTCAGGACCAAAACAAAGATTGTTTGCAAAGTATGAGACCAGAAACCAAATATAATTCAAACAAGACCAAATACCAGATCTCAGCATTTCTCCAATGCCAAAGATTAAGACCAGAAAAAAGACGTAATCTTTCCAGATCTGCTTTCCTTCAACACTAAATGAAACACGTCAAGCAACCATCAATACAACATGAGCTGTCAACTGCTCATAGAATTTGGTGTAGCCTATTGTGTTTTGGACTGGCCATGCCACCTATTATAATGTGATACAGTCACGGCACAGATTTTTTTTTTTTTTTTAAGTTTCCTGCTTAACAAGCCAACGACACAAAGGAAACCATATAAAGGGCTAGACTTGTACAAAGGAAATTATATAAGGAAACTGTTAAAGTGATGTTTTTTAATCCAATTTTCACTTCAAAGGAAGTGGTTTTCCGATTGAGGGTTTCGAGACCTCAGCATTCCATAAATGCCGTTCCCAAAAAAAGTCATTTTTTGTCAGATCAAGCAAGAAACTACTACACAAGGACTGCAATTCCGTGTCTGCTAATAATTTTGAGCATTTCAATCCACTAGAAAAGAACTGGTTTTTCCAAAGTAGGTTTCGAGATCTAAGCATTCCATCAATGCCATCCAGAAAATTTGAAGAAAAAAAAATTCGCCAGATCGAGCAAGAAACAGCCAAATAGACGAAGAGAATCGGGAGATCTAGGGTTTTTTTGGTTCCGACCTTGGAGACGACGTGGAACGTGTCGAGGAGCAGCTCGAGGACCTCCCTTGCCGCGGCGGCCTCGGCCCGCTGCCTGAGCCCGTCCTCCAGGCTCTCGAGCGCGGCGGCGACGGCGGAGCGGAAGCCCTCGACCTTGTCCCTGAGCTCGGCGACGGGGGCGCGCATCCTGGCGACGGCGGAGTCGACGTCGACGAGGCGGGTGGTGAGGCTAACGAAGTCGGCGTAGTCGCGGTTGACAAGGTCGAGGAGCTCGGACTTGAGGGAGGCGAGGTGGTGGCGGAGCTCGCGGGAGAGGGAGTCGAGGGGGACGAAGGAGCGGAGGGAGGAGAGGTAGGCGTCGGGGTCGAAGGAGGGGGAGAGGAAGGAGGAGGGGTCGAACCAGAGAGGGGAGGACTCGCTGGTATCTCCGCCGAACAGATCTGCCATTGCTAGCTGTAGAGGAAGGAGCTTCTGCTGCCGATCAAGAGTCGATTTTTCTTCGTTTTGGGGGGGTTTATAGATTCAACAAGTCGGAGGAAGCTTTTAAGAGAAGAAATTTTAAGGTTATTTATAAGTTTTTTTTTTTTTTTTAGATTCAACAAGTCGGAGGAAGCTTTTAAGAGAAGAAATATTAAGATTTTTTTATAGGCTATTTATAAGGGCACATGAAAAATTACGGCTAGTTATAAAGGCACTGCATATTTTTATCAGGACTAGCCCGTTTGTAACTTTGTATTATTTACAAGTTTGTCATTGAAAAAATTGATTAGGGCTATCCCACTCTTTGGTATAAAAGTCATTTTTTTTTCTTTCTATTTTTTTCCTCTTCTTCTTCCTCAACCCATCCAAGAAGAAGAACCAAGAAGAAGAAGAAGAAGAAAAGGAAGAACAACAACAACAACAAAAATGTTAAATCATAATATTGTGGAAACCCTAATATTGTTATCCCTAATTTTTTTCTCATTTCCAATTTCGATGGCACCCAAAGGCTCCTCATAATATACAAACCCTAATATGGGAGGAAACCCAATATTGACTGCCAGAAAACTGGGCAGTCCTAAGTCACAGCATGTGAAACAAAGGACTGCCCATTTTTCTGGCAGTCCAACAAACTGAATGGACTGCCAGAAAACTGGGCAGTCCTAAGTCACAGCATGTGAAACAAAGGACTGCCCATTTTTCTGGCAGTCCTTACTGTATGTAGGACTGTCCAATTTTTTGGCAGTCCTGAATACAGTAAGGACTGCCAGAAAAATGGGCAGTCCTTTGTTTCACATGTTGTGACTTAGAACTGCCCAATTTTCTGGCAGTCCATTCAGTTTGTAGGACTGCCAGAAAATTGGGCAGTCCTGGTCGACGCACAGTTTTCTCGTTCGTGCATACTTGTGTTTAATTTAAATGGATAATTTTTCACTCGGAATGTAGTTTAATTCAAATGGGCTACAAATAATTGAAATAAACAATATAATGGATGCTTGAATTTTTCAATTTAATTTCTAGGGTTTTGGAAACAAATAGAGAAAGAATTTGGGTGCCATCGATCTTCTTGAGAAGGAAATTTGGAAGAGAAGAGGAAGAAGAAGAGAAATTTTCTAGGGTGGAAGAAATTTATAGGAATTTTCAAATTAACTTCTTGCTTGGGGATGGAGAAATGGTGGAGGAGAAGAGGAAGAAGAAGAAGAGAGGAGTTAGGGTTTAGGAAGAGAGAGAAAAAATTTTGCAAATGAGAGAAAAATTTTGGGTTTAGGAAAGTTTTACTTTGGGACAGCCCAAAATCAAAAAAAAATGGGATGTCCTGAGTAAAACACAAAAAAATCTGGGCTAGTCCCAATCCGGGCTAGCCCTGATCAAAAAGGACAGTGCCTTTATAAAAAGCCAAAATTACTCAGGGCTACATGTGAGTATATAAGTCAATTTTTTTTTTTGCTCTCCTCTCTTTCCTCACAAGAAGAAGAAGAACAAGAACATCAATTTTTTCAAACCTAATTTATTTTGATTTTTTGCTCTCTTCTAATTTCTCAGATTTCTTTCTTCAAACCCTAGTTTATTTTTTTTTCTTCTTGTCTGGGCATTATGGATGAAACCTTAATTATGCATGAAATCCTAGTTGTAGAAGAAAACTATGGAAGAAATCCTAGTTGTAGAAGAATTGGGTTCATATCAGGACTGCCACAATTTTTGACAGTCCTAGAAGTATTGAGGACTGCCAGAAATTGTGGCAGTCTTGAAATAGACTCGATGTACAAGAGGACTGCCACAATTGTTGGCAGTCCTAGAAGTACTGAGGACTGCCAGGAATTGTGGCAGTTCTGAAAGGGACATGCTCTATAGTAGGACTGCCATAATTTCTGGCAGTCCTAGACATATTAAGGACTGCCAGAAGTTGAGGCAGTCCTGAAAGGGACTTGCTGTACAGCAAGTTCCTTTCAGGACTGCCACAATTTCTGGCAGTCCTAAAGTCGAAATTTTCGAATAAAAAAACATGTTAGGGTTTATTTCAATCTTGATAATAGAGTGAAATATGCATTTTAGGGTTTATTTCCATGCATTCTTTGTGAGGAAAGAAGTATTTAAACTTTATTTTCATGCATTTTAGAGTTTATTTAATTTTTTGGGTGCCATCAAAATTGGGAATGAGAAGGAAACTAGGGTTTTGATGGAGATGGTGATGATGGAAATGGTGGAGGAGAAGAAGAAGAAGAAGAAGAAGAAGAAGAAGAAGAAGAAGAAGAAGAAGATGATGAGAAGAAAACTAAGGTTTTGATGGAGATGTGAGAATGGAAATGGTGAAGAAGAAGAAGAAGAAGAAGAAGATGGATAGAAGAAGAAGAAGGGTTTTGGAAGAGAGAGAGAGAGTGAAATTTAGAAATGAGTGTAAAATTTGGGCTTTGGAGGTGTGAGGTTTGGACAGCCCTATGAATAGAAAATTTGGATAGCCCCAATAAATTTTCCTCAAACATTGGCTAGCCCCAATCCTGGCTAGCCCTGATCAACTTATCATGTGCCCTTATAAATATCCTATTTATAAAGGCATATTAAAAGTTGATCAGGGTCATTTTATTTTTAACTTTCATTTATTTACAAGTTTACCACTGAAAAATTTACTCAGGAATATTCCATTTTTAGGTATAAAAGACAACTCTTTTATTTTTTTCTTTTGTCTTCTTCCTCAATCCCTAATCTCTCTCCCCCTTTCTCCAAACTCTAGTTATCCCCACTCGTGGTCCCCAACTTCTTTCTCAACCCCACCTTTCTCCAAACTCTAGAATATTCTCCAAGGATCATTCTTAGTATATTCGGTACGGTTTCGACAACTAAATGATAAATTTTGTTAAATAATTGGTTCTTCCAAAATATTCTTATATTTTGTCACAATGTAGGAAGTATGGAAGAAAGTGGGACATCACATCTATTAATCGAACAGTTCGGACCTTCCGAAGAACACAACAATACATCTGAAGAACTCTCGGTAAGTCCCCGACCGACCAAATACGTAGTCCACACAAGGACTTCGCCCCAAGACTTCAACACAAGGACTACCACATTTTGTGGTAGTACCGAAGCTAATATTCTGTACATCTGGACTGCCATAAAATCTGGTAGTCCTTCAAGTAACTAGGACTGCCAGAAAATGTGGCAGTCCTAGTGTAGAAATGTTATACAACAGGACTGCCATGTTTTCTGGCAGTCCTTCAAGTACGTAGGACTGCTAGAAAATTTGGCAGTCCTGTTGTACAGCAGTTCATCCTCAGTACTGTCACGTTTTTGGCAGTCCCATGTATTAGAAGGACTGCCAATTTTCTTGACAGTCCTGAAAAAAAAATTATATTGTATTTGTTTTTGTAATTGACATTGGCATTTTCTTTGGAAATTTACTGTAGGACATACCATCTCCTATTTCCATTGACTTGAGTAGTATATTCTCAAAGGATATCATCTTTGAATCTTATGAAGAAGCATTAGAATAGTGCAGACAAGTTGGAAGGCAATCAAACACAGTCCTTGTCATTTCAAGGTCATTATGAGCCCGACCGGATCGTAAAACTGTGGATCTTGGACGCGAAAGAGGTGGGGCGTTTAGGTTCATTGCAAAAAAGAAGAACATGCCCGAAAAAAAGTTCCGGAGAAGGCGGTAGGGACCATAAAATGTGGTTGTCCTTTCAAGATAGTGCTTGTCTCAAAAAATGATGGGAAGTGGACAGTTGATGTCAGAAATGGGATGCACAATTATACTCTGGCAGAGACACTTACTGGTCATCCGTATGCCGGAAGATTGAACGAAGATGAGAAGAAGTTAGTTGAAGAATTGTCCAGCTCCGGAGTTGGCCCTAAACAAATTTATTGCGCAGTACGTCAGAAGAATGAAAAGAACAAGTCTACTATGAGGACAATCTACAATGCACTCTCGAGATCGAGAACAAATACTCTAAGAGGAAGAATGGCGATGCAACAAGTTTTGAAATTACTTGCCGATAATGTAAACCCCCTAAATTTTTTTACTATGATTTTTAAAAAATAAGGTATTGATTTATTTTTCATATTTGTACGTCGCGTGCGAGTACGTATATGCGATTGTACATTTATATATACACAAATGTTCTATTAAAAGATTTCTTCATATAGAGAATAAGTATTTTATTTTGATTTATTGCGTCGCGTCGAGATTTGGCAAACGTTATTTATTTATTTATTTAATAGGTATTTTAATTTATTGTTCAAATATAAGTAGTAATTTAGAAAACTATTGTTTTATGTAAATATATTATTTGTGTGCGAGTGACATAAAATTTATTTCATGTCCACTTTGATTTTACGAAAACGAGTTATAATTATTTTATTGCAAAATGATACTTCAAATATTTAAACATTTACCATGATTTTTAAAATTAATTATTATTATATTTTATTATTTATGAAAATAATATTTGAAATTTTGTTTGATTTAATATTTGATTAAATATGATAATTTAAATTGGAAAATATTTTATTTTAAATAGACTTTAAATTAAAGGAAGGTTTTATCTAGATTTGATTCAATCGGATTGAATAAATTTTAAATCGATTTAAACTATGTAGCACCCATATTCTGAATACGTATTTTTGGTTAAGCCTGCATGTATCATGGACCTGTATTTTATTTTCTCAGATTCTGGCCTGTAATTGTATTTTTGGCTCGATTTACAGATTTTGGGTTTTCTCGTGAAATGGGTTTTGACTTGGCTTGGTTTTATATTGTGGAGAGGGTTTGGTTTGGTTTGGTTTATCATGAGAGGAGCACTTTAACCTACACTCCACCCTCAACACAACACAACCCACCTCCATTAAATCCCACCTAACTTTTCTCTCTCCTCTTTATTTTTCATTTACTTCTCCATCTCCTTCTTCTTCCTTCCTCTACACAACTCACCAACACCCATAGGCAAGTGCACCTTGCCATCAAATAAGCACCACTTTTTATTTGTCCATTAACTAGATTAGGCCATGAAGAACAACTTTAGAACTTGACATTTTGTGATTTGGAGCTTTCATTCTTCTAGATCTAGGTTTTAACCATTTTCGAAAATCCTTGGTTTTGATCTATTAAACTTCGATTTTTGCATGTTTTGATGCTTCCATGTGGAAGAGAATTCGATTTTACTCAAGTTAGAACTTTGAAAATCTAGATTTGGTTTTGATTTGACAAAGTTATGAAGAATTGAAGTTCTTGGTGTTCTTGGACCTGCTCTCGGCCAGGAAGAACATCCCTCTGCCTTGCGCTCTTTAGCGCATGGCCGATTGCGCACCCCCGGCCTGTGCTCTTTAGCACAGGGCCGATTGCGCATGACCTCAGCCAGTGCTTTGCGCTGTGCTGGATTGCGCTGGCGCAAGCCATCCATGCGCAAAGTAACCCCTGCGCAATCCACCCATACACAGTTGACTTCTGCGCAGTCTGTTCCTGCGCAATCCACCCATGCGCAGTTCACTTCTGCGCAGTCTGTTCATGCGCAATCTGCCCCTGTGCCCTGTGCCCCTGCGCACTTGGCACCCTGCGCAACTGACACCTGCGCAATCCAACTCCCTGACCCCTTGCGCAATCCATTGGCTTTTGATGAATTGTTTATTTCTTTAAGCTCGGCTCTTCTATAGCTCTATATATATTGGTATTTTATTAGATATTTTACGTCCATTTTATATCCTTACGCCTTTTGTCATGAACTTGATTTTACTTAATATGTTTGGAATGACTATTGTACATGGCATGGTATGACAAGGAACTAGCATAACACGACAGTGACCCGTAGTGGTGCACTCCTGACATAACCAACCTGACCTGATAGTGGCCCGTCGTGGCGCACTCCTGACAAGTACCCTGACATGATTTATCTTGATAACTTGATAGTGGCCCGTGGCGGCGCACTCTTGACTTGTACCTGACTTGACTTGTAACTTGTAACTTGTTACATGACTTGACTTGATGCTGTTGCGACGGCTAACTTGACTCGTATAATCAACTTGACACCATGGGTGTTCCTACTTGCTTGCTTGTGCAATCCACTTGTCTTGTCTTGCATCATGTCTAGGACGTGACTCCCTGGTTCCCACGGTCAGGGATTCATACTAAATATGGATTAGGCTAATGACTAGATCAAACTATAGTTCATGGAGAATTTCCAGTCACAGGCAATCTTGTTATCTGGGCGCTCTTAATTGGACTTGTAGCTTGCCGACGAGTAGAGCACATTTCCAGCACACCGTCGCGTGTTGCACCCTCTAAGTCACCTAAGGGTACATTTGTCTCCCGGGCGATGTACCCACCTATACTCTCAACCGCGGAAGGATAACTGGATAGTCTGCAGGGCTTGGGACTGAGAAATTCTCACTTGCATCTTGTTAGTAATTAGGCTTGTGATAACCCTAGTTAGTTAAGTAGTAAGCCGTAGTACTTGCTTGGCCGTGATTGATTGGATGGAGTCTAGTCCCGCTTGTCCTGTCCTGATCCTGTACAAGGTTATGACATGACATGACTACTCGTGCTTTACCTTAATCATGATTAATTATAGGTCCTAATTTCTTGTATTTTTATCTTGCCGATAAATGGTGGGAGAAACCAAGTTCCGTTCAGACGAAGGGTTACAATCCCGGTCCTTGTTTGGTTTACGGGTTGTAACCTGGTTATCTGAAGAGTCCCATGGTTATCTCATCGTATATCACCTGCCAGGTTTCTTCTTAATAATTATCTTTATTATGTAATTAGTTTCTTATGATCTGATATGCTGGCTTTTGTTCTTATTTCGTGGCCTCCTTTGTGGCACTTGCTCTTTCTGGGGTTTGACCCAGCTGGTTTTGTGTGGCCAGATTTTGGAGCAGCACCCGAGGATCTTCCGAACCTCCAGCCCGATGGTAGCGACTAGAAGGAACCCGGGCTACGAGTGGGTTTTCTATTTTGTTTCGCTCACTCTGTTGTAAAAATTATTCTTTTGAGGCATTTAGCCGACGAGCACCTGTTAGCTCGATGCACTTTTACTTATTGTCTACCTACGGGCTGTAAACATGATTAACAAATCCTAGGGTTGATCATGTATGACTTAACTCTTGTTAGTCCTAGCATTTTGTACGACTAGCTTCATGATCAGCTGATATGTAATATTTGGGACACCTTTTATTGTATATTTGGTGGTCAAACATCTTGTGATTATATTAGTTGGTTGAGATTGAGACAATAGGATAATTTATGACCTTAAGAGACTGATGGCTTGTAGATAAACCCTCACATATCTAGACAGCCGTGACCGTATGGTGAGATGGATTCCATTTCATTATACGTAGCTGGCTATGTCTGCCCCCGCTCTCCAGTATTTTGGTTCTGGGGCGTGACAAACTAAAAGATGGAATTATCTATTGGGGTTTAGAAATTCATAATCATTATCCAACAAGGAGCTTCCATCTCCTATATAAGGAGAGCCCCCATTGCTTTTTTTCATAGAAATTTCACCACAACCAAACTCGTGCATCGTGTCCGTGCCCCTTCTCATCCACTATAATTTTCTCTATTACAAATACAATAATTTTTGTCCCGTCCGACAATCCTGAACGTCCACCCAGCCGTGTCGGACACCCCCGACACGACACCCTAACCTAACAGCCCGCAGCATCTCCCCGTCTCTCTTCCCGTGGCTGGAAAACCCTCAACCCCAGAACGGATACTGGTCCGCCCTGGCCTCGTAGCACTGACCAACACGGCCACAGTATCATCGCCACCACAGCCCCCGTCTCCATCTACGGCTTCGGTCGACACCACAGACATCTTCTACCACATCGACCACCGTCACCATCAACTGCGACCAATTCTCGAAACCTTCTGTCCATTGTAACCATCAACACCCCGGCCGCTGTCATTCCTCATGTCCACCCAAAACCTCGCCACCGCACCGAAACCCTTTTTTGGCCATCAAAATTTTTGCAGTCATCATCATCCCCATCACCACCAGACTTCAACCCCGCCACCAACACCCTTCACCGTCCCCGCCACGGCCATTACCAGTCGGTGCCGCCCACAAAAACCCGCAACACCACCATCATCATTCATGGAGAGGAGGGGAAAGCCTGACTTAACCGAGACCCGAGCAGCCGAGCGCCTCCACCGAAGCCTCGAGCCGCCGGCTGTCCGTGGACCGCGCGTACATGATCTGCTCCTCTGCGTCCCTCGTGGTGTCGCACAGCCCCTTCGCTTCTCCAGATCTTGGGATCCGCGCCGCCGCTCATCAGCGAGCAGTATCGCCGACAGCCCATACTCCTGCAGGCCAGCCCGCATTGTCGCCCGGCGACCGTACACCGCCAGGTGAGCTCTACTCTGCCCCGATCGTGGATGGCCCCGTGAGCGTGCCACCGCGCCGGAGACACGATTTCGCTGCCGTGCCACCGCCCGTCCCGAGCTTCCGCTGGTAACCCCTTCCCTTCTCCCCCTCGTTCCCCACTCTCCATTTCTTCCTCTCCTTCAATTCTTTTCTCTCTCCTCTCTCTTTCTTTCTTTCTTACTGTATTCCTATTGACAATGGAAAGGCCGCAGTCTGCTGTCATTATCATTATTTTTATTACTATTTTGTTATCAAATATATATATTTAAATATTTTTAATGATATGTTGTAACAAGTATAGTAAAGGGCATGCCCTAAATCTATTTTGAAGTTCGCTTAAAATCCTAAAATGATATTGTGGATTTTCTAGTATATAATATAACTTTCCACCCAAAAGTTTGTTTTTATAAACTTAAGGTATTTTGCCTAAAAACGATGTATATATATTATTTGTTTCTATCTAAAACTATTTTTAACTAACAAAAATATTTTTCGGGTAATATGAGTATTTTCTAGAAATTAGTAAATGTATTTTTCAAATTATAAAGTATTTCCAAGAACTTTACGTAAACTTATTATAAAATATTTTCTAAAGTTTGTATATGCTTCTATCTTCACAAAGTCTCCTCGATTACCACCCTTGATCGTGCCTAAATCATGCTTTCCTACTTTCTCGTGAATTCCGGACCCTTACACATTGACATCGTCTATTGAACAAAACATGACTTGACGGATCATCGCACCACACCAGGTGACACACCAGGCAAGATACATTGCCTTATTTACTGTTTATATTTAGTCTGCATTTTTAGATATTGCATATTTACCGTCTGTTTATTTCCAGTTGTGCCTTTGACTGCTGTTCGTGATTTACTTACTTGCTTTTCGTTATACTCAATGCAAGTGCTAGCCTTATTTTCTTGCTTGTCTCCAATTTATGCATATGGACCTAGAAGTTAAGGGATTACCATTTGTTAGTGTATTTCATAACCCTTGTGACGTGCGAGAGATGAGTAGCATGTAGAGGTACTTGTGCGTTGGTTGATCACCCGTGCGCATGCGTTAGGTTATAACTGCTAATAGAATTGCATGCTAGAAACTTAGCAGTTATTAGTACAAACGTGTTGTGGATAAAATATGGTTAGGAGCATTGGACAGGGAGGACATATACTATACGCTTGGGTAATGTTGTGTCGAGTCGTATCGAGTCGTGTCGTATGGAGTCGGTCTTGCTAGTGGCTCATTTGAGCACTACCCGTATATTTGCTAGGGACTCTCCGGAGCTCTACCCGTGTAATATGCTAGAGACTCGCGTGAGTGCTACCCGTGTGGTTGTGGTCAGTCGTAGTCAGTCAGCCCTTGCGTTAAGTGTTGTTCTAAATTGCATATTAGAAAGGTTATGAGATCTTAGTCAATGTCATGTCACACTTAGTTCTAGTCTTGGCATGGGATAATGTCACATCGCAGAATAGTGTGCTATCCCTTGTCCTTGTTTGGTTGTAGGGGTAGTCCACTATTTCGATGATGGGATATTGGGCCGTGTTATGGTTGGGACACTTTACTTTTCTTTATGACTTGTGACATGTTTTATATTCAGTTTATTATGGCATGTTGTTCTTGTATCTTGTTACGTCCCTCTGAGGACCTGGAGAACTCTCTAGGTGTGCTTTTGTGACTTTCCGTAGGTTCTCTAGCCAAGGCCATAATTTATTTTCTTCCTTCGAGATGATTGCTCTTGGAATTATGCTTCGCTCGACAATTTTTTTTATTGATTATGTATTCTTCTCTTTTAATCGTTGGTAGTGGATTTGTCTCCGCCCGAGTCATGTACAAATAATAATTTATAGTTGATTTCTACCATTATTCCTTTATATTTGTGGATGAGATTTAGTGTGTTATGTTTTACTGCATTTTACAGCTTATGTATACATACGAGGATTCCATATATTGGAGTATGCTTCATATGTATGCAGTTGGCATGTCTACGTACTTAGTCCTAAGTATTTTGGGACTGGGGTGTTACATGTTTTTGTGGTGGACCATACAGGTCGAGTTTGCCGTTTCGGTTACGTTACCGTACCAAACGGGCCTGCATATAGGATTAGAGTCTAGGATCTCATCCACATACTTGATCTCCTTTCTTGACTCCAAATTTTGAACTCTCGTTTGCCTTTCTTGATTTGCATCTTGCTTGATTCCTTTCTATCGTGAATTTTTATTTCTCATGCTTAGTGGCACTTAGGAAGATGACTAACTAGTATATGCTCATATGTCAATTACATGGCTAGAAGGATTACATTGGCAATTAGTATGCGTTAGAGGTCATATTTTGAGTTATAAAAGCATTTATTACTTTAAGAATCGAAAAACCCTATTTTTCCTAAAGGTATGATCTTGTAAGAATGATTAGTTAATCCTAAGTTGGGTAGTAGCGATATTAACAGCTTCGAAAGATAGATATAATTTTATTTTGAGGCTACTAGATGGTATTCATAGTTGGAATATCTAAATGATTGAGAAAGGAAATTGATTTTGATTTCTAGAATATTTTAGAACATTATGATTTATTGGGTTTATAGATGTACCCACTTTGGGTACATGGATTCGACTCGAAAAATAAAATAAAATTGTCATATGATCTATAAAGATTTTGAATTTAAAGCTTGATTGTGGAAAAAAAAGAAGAAAAAGAAAAATGGGAGTTGACTTAGTGAGTTTATAAATATGCATATGGGAGAATATGAAATCGATTAAGAAAAATTTTCAATTCTGTAGTATCGTACCCGATTAATAAGATTATCTAAAATCTTAAGTTTTGGATTGATGATATTAGGGTTTTGTGGAAAACTTTATTAAGTGATATGATAAAGGTTTATCCCGAGATTTATTAGAGGGTTTTTGAATTTATTAAAATTATGATTTATTAGACGACCTCAATCGACTAAAAAAATGTGGAAGTTTAGTTGGGATTTGAAAAAGAAAAAATGAAAAAAGAAAAAAAAGGGTTTGTCTTATGATTCACGATTGATAAGATCATTTAAATCTTGATTTTAAAGTTTGGATTGATAATATTAATTTTTGGGGAAAACGTTATTAGCAATATGATAAAGGTTTATTTTGAGATTGGTTAGAGAAATTTAAATTTAAAGTATGATTATGCTTGACGACTTAGAATGGTTAAGAAACTTTGGTAGGTTATTTTGATAATTATATTGAGAAACTTTTGAGGAACTTGGAATTATAGATTAGATCTTGTATTGATAGGCAACCAAGATAGACACGAGGTCACCCTAAAGAGATAGAAGTATTCCATATTAAGTTGCCATATCACCAATGACTATGATAGTTGTATGTACACAAGTGTAGTTAAGTCATCAACCAAACCATGTGATTATATCTTCACCTCGAGTTGCTCATTCACTCTTAAGTCTACCATCATCATCTTCTAATCATTTGGAATTTGAAAATGATTAGAATCATTCCTTGACCATACCCTTACTATCTTCCCTCTAGGAACCATGCCTCACAGAGTCTCTAAACTATTTTATGTTGATCTACTTAATTCCTTAAAATGTTTAACTTGTGTTTTATCTTGATTGCTTAACCCTTGTCCTTTTATTTTCGTGCCTTACCTTGATTTACTTTGACCCATAACACCTTTTACTCTTCATGCAATAGTAGCAACCTTAGTTTTCTTTCTTCTAATTAAATTGCTACACTCATATTTTACTACGATTCCTCCGTAGTTTATGCAAACATTGTTTCTTATGTGATTTTCTTGTGCGAAGATGAAAATTTTGATCATGACACCCTTCGGTTAGAAAGAGATTGGAAAACTCCATAAAGGAGATTAGTGGTTTAATTAAATAAAAGAATTGTGAGATTATGAGGCATAAGTTGAAATAAGTGATAAGTGCTATTAGATGGAATTGAGAAATGTGTATGTTTTGACAAGGTGATATGATCAAAGTAAGTATACTTGCGGTTGACAAATTATGGAATTTAACAGATGTTGAAGATAGAAATTTTTACTTTGGTACTTTTAAGGACAAAATTTCTACGTTAATAAATGAGTATGAATTTCCTACTAGAAAGATTGGTTTTGTTTCGATTAAATTGATTAAAGGTTTAATTAAAACTTCAAGAAGGTTACAAAAGACAATTTTTGATTTGAGAAAAATATTTATATCTATATATGTGTGTGTGTGTGTTGGAGAAGTAGATTCGAGGTTCTGTAAATTTAAACTTTTGGACTTATTGAATTTCTACTATTGAGATATCGGACTTAGATATATGAACATAGTTAGAATTTAAAATCTATATGAGTTGGTTGTTGATTGCACGTAAAAGACTAACAAATTCAAGATGCCACTTCTCCACATTGTCAGCTACACGTCTATGGGTAAATCATTTTCAGTTGCATTTTCTTTCTTGAAGAATGAAACAGTAGATGACGATACATGATCTTTGAACAAATTGAAGACACTTTATACTGGACACAAAGAGCCATATGTTTTTGTCACTGACCGAGAATATGCATTGATGAATGCTATAAATATCGTATTTTCTCATGCTCGTAGACTATTATGCACTTGGCATGTTAATCGAAATATTCAAGCACAATGCAAGAGCAAGTTCGAAAAAGTAGACGGCAAACTTGATATGGACCGCTTCATAAAATTCTACAATGATTGGACCCTTATGTGGCGAGCAAGTACTATAGACGCTTTGACAAAGCATGGTTGGTGTTAAAAGAGAAGTGGAAAAGTAGCAACAAGCCATGTATATCTTATATCAAAGACACATGACTTGATCCACATAAAGAAGATTTCGTCTTAGCATGGACGAATATGGTGAAGCATTACGGCACGACCACTACCAACCGTGCCAAAGGTTCACACTCAAGACTGAAAAAATATCTACGTTCATCGGTCGGTGGTTTTGTGTTAGTTTGGTAGGCAATAAATCTAATGACCAATTCAACGGTGAATGAGATAAAGGCTTCATTTGAGATGAGCCTCAATATTGTAAAGCACGAACATAAGAAAGAAGAGCTCTTGTCTGATTTAATCCATGTATTATCTCACCATGCATTGGCATTGCTATTTGATGAGATTGGTCGATCGAATTCAGTCAGTTTTGATCCCCAAGTATATGGTTGTATGTATCGACATTCTTTTGGCCTTCCTTGTGCACATGAGATCAATGAATAATGACATTAATGTAGACCTATTCCAATAGTGGTCGTTGATCAATATTGGAGACAGTTGTCAATAATGCCTATGGTGGACAGTCATGACAATTGTTTTTCCATGCCACAAGTTAAACTCCTCCATGCAAGATGGTGTACTGGATTAAAACCTGAGAGGAAGTCAATTGAGCTTAAAATTCAAGAACTTGCCCACCCGGCCAGTAGTCATGTGCATGAGCCATCTGTTGTCGTTGCTCAAAAGGATAGACCACCAATAAGACTTACCTGAACACAGAAGAAGAAGCTCGAGTCTACTAGTAGGGAACTATAATAATTTGAGCATATTGAAAGAAGCATGGAAATGGTCGTCTATTCGAAGAGGAAGAACAAGCTTCCTATTCAAAGAAAGAAACATAAAACAAGCGTTGGAGTCACGTTCGACCTGTACATTGATGCATTTCTGCCTGCGATACGGGAATACATTTGGTCTATTGAAGATGTGCCTAAAGATAGACATTGTGGGTTCCATGTTCTTGCAAGACATCTAGGCTATTCTATTAAAGACGGATGGAGACAGGTTACAGCAGAGCTATACGAGGAGTTGGAGTCTCGTATTTACTTCTATAGCAAATTACTAAGCCTAGATACAGTTGGAGAATTGTTGACAAGCATTCCGTCGGCTGATCGTACTAGTGGAGAGGAACATTACATGGATGTACCTTTTGTAGCATATCTATTCACTAACAGGTACAAGATACCAATTATCATTCTTTCAAAGCATATCTACAACACATTCTTCCTAATGTGCAAAGTTTGTTAAATACTTATACTGCATATGTATTCGTTTACAGGTACAAGATACCAATTATCATTCTGTCAAAGAAAATTAACAACACATTCTTCCTAATGTGCGCTCCTTTGGCAGACTATAGTATATCCACTCTATATGCAATTGGACTTGACAATAATCACTTTATCATCCCACGGTTAATCGGGCACTCTCCTATTCCTCCCCCTGCTCTAGTTTGGTATAAATATGCTCCGAAAGAATCGATCGCTTGGACGACACCCTACACCTGTAATGCCCCGCTTCGTACGATACATTATGTTGAGTTGTTGACTCGAAGAGTTTCGTTGACTCGATTGAGTATCGATGTGAATCGATACAAGAGTGCGTTGACCCAAAAAATACATCGAAATGGATTGATGCATAGAGTTACGTTGACCCGAGGAACGCATCGAGTAAGATCGATGCAAGTATTAGGTTGGCCCAAGAGAAAGCATTGAGTCAGCTCGAAGATTCTAAGAAATCAAATCGATGCAACGCACAAGTCTAATTCAAAAAAATATTAATTTTAGTTTATTTCGTGTGCAGGCTATACATTTACGCTGAATATAAGAGGTCAACATTTTACCTTATTTACAATAGTGTCCGCAAAACCAAATCACCGCCTCACGACGGACTGAGACATAGGCACGGTAAGCCAAATCGATCGTATAATTTGATGATGCATGAAGTGCTCGAATGGGTAAGTCAGAAGAGTTGGCCGTGCAACAAAGTTATGAAATCGAGCCACATCGGCTCGACGAAATGACAAGGCGTATCGGCTTAAGGGGGGACTTTGACTCTTCGTCCCTAGTCCATCATGCTTAATTAAAATGTACTATTGTATGCTATGTTAACCTATCGATTCCACAGGCATGGCTCGATCGACAGATGATCATAGTGCGTGTCGAACACTAGATAGAACAATTGAAATAAAACGTGCATCAAATGTATGAGTCGTTATTGAACATTGAATATTGTAAAGGCGAGTGCCTCGGTGCGTAAGCCATAAGAACATGGGATAACGGTATCGGCAAGTGCCTTAGTGCACAAGTCGTTTCGTGCCCCCGCACACGAGTTAGAAAGATAAAACATTGAAAGACCGCATCGACGAGTGCATAAAGTGTACAAAGTCACATAGCATTGAATATCCTATCGACGCGTGCCTCAGTGCACAAGTCGTGGGAAATGAACATTAAGTCTAGCACATTGGAAGATCGTGTCGAGCGTGCATTGAATGCACGAATCGTGTATCGTTGAACATTAAGTCGTAGTATGATTGCTTGGATTGTTTGGGACCTTTGAGTCATTTACTCGGATATCAAATCGAGGCATTGAAACATCGAAGAATAGAATCGTACAAAGAATGTGAAAGAATACGAGAAATATGGAACGATGCGAAGTCTGAGTTTCGGACTCAGACTATGTTTGGTTTTATGCTTAGATGCAAGTTGCATGATCAAATGGACTGTGAATTAACCCATGCACGGGTTCATTTCCTAGAACAGGCGCACTGGGGCATCGGGACTGTTCGGCCTAGGAGGAATATTTATCGTAGCTAAGGCTTACGAGCATTGCGGAACCTTTAGTAAGGCTTATAACCTAGGATGAATGGATTGCGTCGCAATGCATTTTGAGAAACATAAGTCCATTTTGACATGATGAATGTCAGTGATCTTCATATAGATAGGGGTCGGTGAGCTAAAAGTATAGGAACACAAAGATCCTGCACAGAGCACTTATAACATGACAGGGAAGAAATGAGGAGTATTCACCTTACGTCGGTGCAAGGGCGAGTGCGTCGATGTTGGTAAGAAGTCACAAAACAATATGAGATTGATATTGGTTGCTTGCTTGCTTATGCAAATCAAATAACATGCTTGCCATGATAACATGTTTTACTGCTTTCGAGTATGCCATGAAAATTGATCCTAAGAAGAATACAGAAAGATAACTAAATTGTATACTGTATGATTCAATATATCTACTTAATGTCGGTATAAGTAAAGTGGGTCTTTGATCAGTACAACGAGGATAAAAGTACTAATCCCCCACTAGTTTGCTAGTAAGTTCAGGGAATGGTCTGCTCGCGGTGGAGCTTCGCTTGATCGCACTGAGGCATAGAATATCGTAGCGTTTGAAGCGTGCGATCGCATTGACGCTCGAACTTGCAACAGGTTTGCTGCGCCCGAGATATAAAAGACATGATATATGGAACGGTGAAATCCTTTGTGGCAAGAGAGAATCTGAGTGTTGTAAGCTAATCTAGCAAATTCAGTTGGGCTATTGAAAGCCTTTGTAACCTCAGTTCATTTATCAATAAAGAGAATTATTTCGTATACTATGTTTTCTTCCGTTGCTACTATCAAATCAAAGATAACCATTTGAGAACTTGTCATCTTGCCTTGTACGAATGCAACTCCAGACTCGTACGATATTATGCCCTAGCGAGGACGATGATTTGGATAAATCGATGCGAGGACGAACGATTTTTCGGGTCGAGGCATGACAAATTGGCATCAGAGCTCTAGGTTCAATTTTCTTATGACGCTTGCTTCATTTCAATTCTAAAGGGTTGGCCACCACCAATCAAATCACTCTTGATTCTACTCGATGCCGTACTAGATGTTCCATACAATAAGTCTAATACACATCGTGTAATTTTACCGCATGTGTTTTGGAAATTACATGATATTTGCTAAGAAAGTCGTAAAATATTTGTTGCATCGAGTGCAACAAGCTGTAAAATATTTATTGCTGCAAGTGCAACAAGTCGTAAGTAGATATAATTGTTGTTTCAATGCAACAATCGATATGAGAAATATTGGTTGCATCGATATAATAAAAGTTGTGAAATGATACTGTATCAAATGCAACGAATTGTGAATGATATGTTGCAATAAAAATAAAAGTTGATATTGAATCTGTTGAACGGATTCGAGTATTGGCTTCAGATGTCGAAAAAGAATCATTGCATAAGGTACAACAGAAGGAACTAAATTGTAAGTCGATAAGAACGAATCATTCGGTTGCACACCAAACTTGTGTTGGCAAATGAATACATTGGCTGAGTTGTATCAGAATTTGATTAATCAAAAGTTACGATTGTGATCGACATGGTCACTGCAAAAACTGTGAGTCGAAATAGATTGTTGGTTCATACCAAGTATGATGTGAGAGAAATAGCTTAATTTTCGAGTGGTATATGCCATACCACTTATGTGATAAATGACTCGATTTTGAGTGGTATATGTCATACCACCTATGCGATGAATGGCTCGATTCTGAGTGGTATATGTAATACCACTTGTGCGATGGATTGCATCGACGCGTTGTGAGAATTGTGGAAGGTTTGTTCACAACGGATGTGATAATACCGAGATTCGATTGAAAATTTGTATGACAGTATGTTGATGCAAGTATTCTTTGATAATCGGTTGAAATGATAGGACGATGACTCGTATCATTGAATGATACATTGAACAAAAATTGGTAAGGCGGTCAAATGATGGAGACTAGCGAAACAATTATGCCTTGAGACAATAATCAAATCAATAGGATAGAAAACTTGAACTTATAAACGAATCGCACGACTTGCTATCTCGATAGAAATGTTGGGCGATGTGAATTGTAATCAGATCGCACGATGTACGACTTCGGTGAAGAGTTGGTTGATGCATGTAAATAGTGCCTAAGAGATAGTTGGTTACGTTGCGGCAAAACTCATTTGAGTATGACTAAAACATGCAAAACTTAGAGGGCGTGATCGTATAACTCAAGGGTTCGATGTTGGATAATCCGTAACTCGGTTACGCGATCAAAGTATAGCGTGATGCGGTGAATCGGAAAAATGAGTTGATGTATATGGAAAGTTTGTAGTGAACTTGTATGTATGCAATACGAACTAAAGTCGACGTTAATGCAGATTCAAAGTTGACCCTCGTGCTACCGAAATTGATATTACCTATCAAAATCGATACGCAAGGAAACATAAACATGATGTGAGAATACAAAATAGAGCAGGCTTACGATATCGTAATTTTTTGGGAATAGCAATACGAGAATGTCAAACTGGTTGATCGTAAGCCTTACAATTGATTAGGCGAGACCGTAAAGTTATCGACAATTATTTTGATGCATATATCATCTCGGATGTCGATAGTGGGTAGATAGACTCGAACTCAATATGAGTTGATGTTTCATGAATTTTGGAATCATCGACGGCAGTGTATGACTTTACTCGGAGGATAGTTGTGCCTCAGTTGCATAAATAAAAATAGTTTTGACCGAATTTGGGTAGTCACATAGAAATCGTCGGAACGTGATTTAGCTCTGAAATAATATAGCATAGTTCGTAGTAACTGTCCTTCGTTAATGATCCATAATTATCGAGCGTAGCTTTGGGGCAGCTGACCCTAGAAGACTTGACGGCTAAATCAAATTGAATGTTGTAGATCCGTAAGATGACCCATGCGATATCACATATAGAATTACGTCGATAACAAATATAATGGGGTACATGTTGATGATAAGTCAAGGCAATTTTGAGAATTGTGCTATGCACGAGAGCAAGCGGTAAGAGAATGACTTATGAGTTATGTCGTTAGATTTGGATTCACCTTGCAATTGAACTTGCATAAATTAAACATACATTCGATGTTGCGAGATGGACAAGTTTAGAATTTGACTAGGAATTCCCTACTTGATAGGAATCGAACATAAGACGCGTCGTAGAAAGACCTTTGTGTCAAAACGATTGATGTCTTTGAGCACTGTCAACTTGAGTTAAACAATTGTGCCAAAAAAGACCATTGCCTTTGAGCATCGTCGACTCGAATAGAACTTTTACGTCGAATAGATTGTGGCCTTTATGCAATGTCAATTTAGATTGAGTCAGAAGAATTCGAACATGGTGTCTAAGTAAGTCACCTAGCGGACGTAGCCCAAATTGTTGATGCATGTTGCAACTCAACAAAGGAAAATCGTATCGAGATGAGTAGTAATATGAAACTTTAGAAATAGTTGGCCAGCAATTTCGGACACAAGGCATATGGAGACTCGTTACGATCGGATGCGCGATGGCTTGACGCGACGCATAAAATTGATGGTCCATAAGAAATTTAGGAAATGTGAAATACGATCTTTTGAATCACATCGTTTGCCACGACTTTTGTTGAATGATCATGTATGCATCGAATATGCATATGCGATAGAACTGCGAGAACAAACACTAGAGCCCAAGTCTGATCAAGAGTACGAGATGGCAAGTAATTGAGTATAAGAAGTCACCTGTTTGCTTTGTTCCAGTATCCTACAACTAAGCTTGGTTGAAACACATATATTGGTGGGACGCCTAAAATATGTGTATGATTCCGAACTATGTTGTATGATCCAAACGATAGTGAGACGAGATCGTGAAACGATCTAGAAAAACACTTGTAATTGAGTGTTGGTTTCGGTTCGAGGACGAACCTTATTTTGAGTGGTATATTATGTAATGCCCCATTCCGCACGGTACATTATGCTGAGGCATTGACTCGAATAGTTTTATTGACTCGATTGAGTATCGATGTGAATCGATACAAGTGTACGTTGATCTAAGAAATGCATCGAGTCGGATCGATGCATAAAGTTACGTTGACCCGAGAAACGCATCGAGTAAGATCGATGCAAGTATTAAGTTAGCCCAAGAGAAAGCATTGAGTCGGCTCGAAGATTCTAAGAAATCAAATCGATGCAATGCACAAGTCTAATTCAAATGAATATTGATTTTAGTTGGTTTCATGTGCAGGCTATATGTTTACGCTAAAATATAAGAGGTCGACATTTTGCCTTATTTGCAATGGTGTCCGCAAAACCAAATCACTGCCTCACGACGGACTGAGGCATATGCACGGTAAGCCAAATCGGTCATATAATTCAATGAAACACGAACTGCTTGAATGGTTAAGTCAGAAGAGTTGGCCATACAACAAAGTTATAAAATCGAGCTGTATCGACTCGGTGAAACGACAAGGCATATCGACTAAGGAGGGGGCTTTGACTCTTTTTTCCTAGTCTGTCATACTTAATTAAAATGTACCATTGCATGCTAAGTTAACTTATCGAGTCGACATGCATGACTCGATTAAGAGATAATCATAATGCGTGTCAAACACTAGATAGAACAATTGAAATAAAATGTACATCAAATGTACGAGTCGCTATTGAACATTGAATATTGTAAAGGCGAGCGCCTCGGTGCGCAAGCCATAAGAATATGGGATAAATGTATCAGCAAGTTGTTTGCAAAAACAAAATAAGTTTTGATTTCTATAAACTGAGAAAGAGTACAAAAGTACAATTAATTTTTAAAAAAAGTACAACTATAGGAATCTAATCAGAAAACGATTACTTTATTCCTTGGACGATGTGATATTGAAGATCCGAGCCTCTGGAGGATGCAACAACACTTTAGCAAAAGATTATGATCATTCATGATGATTTGGAACTTATTCGAACTGTTTAGCAGTTATTCTGGGTTGCCCGAGCTTTAGGTTGCATGCCTGTTCACTTGCGCGGGCGGTTACACCAACTGCTGTGGATACATGGCATCGTTTGAGTGAATGTGCGTGGTCGTGGATAGTGTAGTGGGCACATTCTGCGAAGTTAGTGTCTTGCACGCCACGTCACCCCGTTCTGGATACTGTTTGATCACCTTGCGCGAGCTTCATCAGGTTGCGCGGGGGCACAATGTAGCAACTTGTGTGCGCGGTTGTACCAACTGACACATTACGCAAAGTGCTAGCTGTCATCAAATCTTCAACTTGCGCCTAAGTACATCCTTACGCACCCTGACACGTTGCACGAACTGCTAGCTGTCATCAAGTCTGACCAAATCTTCTTGAGCCCCATGTTGCACGAGATTTGAACGGATTCTCCTTAATATGCATGTTGTCAACTGTCAGGCAATGATAATGTCGTTATAGTTTTTCGAGAAGACTGCCACGTGCCTCTCGCACAACCTGAGGTTGGCGTAACCTTTGATGGACGCAACCTGATGTGGCATAACTTGATGTAGGCATAACCTGATATGGCACAACCTATTGATATGGTATATTTTGATGAGATGACTTCTGGGTGAGTAGCATAGCTTAATTTTTAGCCTCTACAAGACCCCCTTCAAAGTTTTTGAAAAGACTTCAAAGTTTCGAAATACCTTGAATTAGAAATGACTGTGTCTAGGTTGCGCCAGTCAACTCGAGCCCGGTTCTTCAACGCAAGTTGCGCGGTTCAGCCTCACTTGCAAAGCTATAAATAACCGTACCCTTTGGATTTTTCATTCTTCACCATCGTTTAGGATTTCTCGAAAACTCTATTTCTTCTCATTCTTCTCGATCATCGAGAGCTTCGACCAGCATCAATGGTGCCCAAGCGCCCTGCTGCCGAGAAGGACAAGACTGTGGTCGAGCCCTCTACGCGTGCTTCACCTTCGTTACGCCGAGAGACGGCCAATCTGGCCATGGAAGGTGAATATCTGACCGTAAACCGATCATCGACCACCCTCTTTAGGGTTCGGCTCGATTCTGACAACGTGCGCCCGCTCTTTTAGAGTTGGGTATACTCCATAACTTGCGCCTCCCTCTTTAGGGTTTTGGTTGCTATCGATTTGTGTTATGCAACGCAACAGAGATGTTGCGATTTGCAAAATATGGCGCAACACAGATACTGTGCTATATGGCGTAATATAGATGTTGTGCTATAAAATACGGTGCAACACAGACACTGCACTATGAAATTCGGCATAACACAGATGCTGCGCTATATAAAATATGGCACAACACAGCCGCTGTGCAACATGGAAGTCATGGCGCAACCTATAATTTTTGTACAGATTTGATCCTTGTACCCTGTAGATTCACCAACTTCTTCTTTTTTTTACTTCTTGCAGGAAATCGGTTGGCAAGATTCTTCAGAACTAGTATCGGTGATGTGGGATACTGTGAAGATGAATTAATCTGACGTACACCTCAGATAGCTCAGAACTCTCCGTGTTGCAGAAGAGCCTTTTTCAAATGGTAGGAAGGGCCTTTGTACCTGAGAGTTGGATGGTGGAGACAGAACTAGAAATCGTAACACAAGGGTGATCTCATTCCTACTTCCCATGAAGGGTCGTTATTTATCCACCAGTTATATTGACAACAACTTGTCTTCGAGCTGCTGTACCCTGTCGTTATTATCTCGTCTTTCTGAGAGAGAAGACCAGAGTTGACTCCGTTGCCTTGTTCGCTGCTTCAGGTTGAGTCAACAAGGAACTTGCACCAATAAGAAGATCCAAAGATGTAATAGACCTCCATTTGTTGTATCAGAATGAAAATCCGGGATGTAATAGATTTTCATTAAGATGTAACTATGTTTTAAAGAGAAAGAATAAAGAATAATTTTCTCTCTTCTTTTTACTGGAATCTTTGTGGTTTTGAGATAATAATTATCAGAGGTAGTATGGACATGATGACTATTTGATATAGAAAATAATAGAATTCAAAGGTAATGTGGACGTGAATTCATTTTTCTATTGATGATCTTCAAGTCAGCTGGGACTCAAAGACAGGATATCATGTCTAAAAAGACGATATTTGTGATAATACGAATTTATCATAAAGATAAGCTATCATTTAAAATAGTTGGGTTTCAAAAGACAGAATTAATGATTCAGATGGACTCCACTGGGGATTTTGAGTATTTATTATCTGTGGCTTTATTTACGAAGAAGTAAATAAAAGATAATAAATGTAGGCTCGTTCACGAGGTGAATAGAGGTGATATGATTGATAAATGATCATGCTTTTTCGAAGAAAGGTCGTTTCGGTTCCCGAGACGGATAGTAAATAAAGATCTATTCACGAGATGAATAGAAATGAATGAACGGACATGCCTTTTCGAGGAAAGGTCGTTTCGGTTCCCGAGACAGACTGTTTGACATTTTTGTCTATAAGTAGTGCAGAACCTTTGTGGGTGCTGTCAACACCAGACTTTTTAGTGTAAATGGCTTCCAAAGATGTGCCCAAAGATGTCGAGATTATCTCGAAGACTGAAGTCGTCAACAAAACTCATTCTAACGAGCCTCCATTGCCTATTCAGAAAGAGGCGGGGGAAAGCTCAATTTCTCCTGGGCTACAACAAGACATCCTTGCCAAACTGGTGGAGCCTGGAAGTACTGTCGAAGAAGAAGCTCTGAGGAAAGCTGCATGTGAACTACTGGTGTCATCAGACAATAATATCTTCGAGCTTCTTGCGAAATATGTCTTCAATAAAGAGGGCTCTGGTTCTCATTGATTTTATGTATTTCCTTCTGTCTGAGTTATGCAATAAAAAGAATTTTATTTACATTCTGATTTTTTGTGCTGATGTGTTTTTTATATATAGTATTATTTGAGAAATTTGCCATTGATAGGCATCATGGCGACTCGACCATCCATATTAGTCAGTTGATAAGCTCCGTTTGAGAAAACTTTGCTTACAACGTAGGGACCTTTCTACTTTGCTTCGAACTTGCCTTTGTGTAACCACCACTTTTCTAAATTGGAGTATTTTAGTAATTTTGTGATATTTTTGAATTTTTATTGTTTTATTAGTTAATTTGATTGGTGTGTAGCTTTGAATGTTATTTTTGTAGTAGAAGATGGTATAACCTTAGTCAACCTTGTCTAGAAGCCTAATAATGTAATTAGGTTTATTATTGACTTATTAGATTTAATTTAGAATTTTTATCTATTTTCTAGAATTATTTAATAATTTTTAAGTCATTTTTGTATAGGCCTTTAAGCCTTTTTGTCATTGGGTCTTTGTAGCAACTTAGAGTGCTTGGCCCATGACTTAACCCTAACCTTAATACCCCCCCTACCCATGGCCGGCCAAGAATAGAAGCAGCCCCCCTCATTTATGAAGAAATTCCATAGCCTCTACTAGATAAAAACCCTAGTTTTCCTTTTCTTCAAAACCCTAACTTTCTCATTCGGCATCCGATTCGTGCCAAATGAATTGCCTTGTGACCGTGGGGAGGAGAAGGACTTGCTGGAGCATTGCTAGAAAGGAGTTGGAGGCGTTCGCTCGGGAGAAACCGGTCGTCGAAGCGTTCGAGGATTCACTTTCATTGAGATTCTGACGCTCAATAGGTAAACCTCGTTCTACCTTTGTTCCTTCTAAAATTTCTGCATTTTAGCATCCATATAGGTACCCTAGACCTGTGCATGAAGTTTGGTAGGATTGTGAGTTCGTTTGATAGCCGTATCGGACACATGTCGGTCCTATAGAATACGTGTTCGACGAAATACCACTTAGAACTGAAAAGTCTTATTTTTCGATTCTATTTTCACGAATCCCTTGATAATATTATTTGTAACAACTTTCGTAAAGATGGATCGAAAATCGACACGATTTCAGTGCCCGAATCGGACACGGACACGCGTGCACGAGGCCCGTGCACGGCCCCATGCATGCCCTGCTGTCCGAGCATCATAACTCGACGCACAGGGCTTCGTTTCGCCTGAAAGTTTATGAGCATGTGGGGGCAACCTCTGCCAACATGCTTGTAAAATTTCATGTTGTTTCGTGAAGCATGCACGGAGAAATCTCGCGCGCACGGTTCAGTCCGTACTGTGCACGCGGTTGAAAAGTGCTGCTGACACGGCCTTCGTACGCGGATACGGCGCGTCGAGGATCCGTTCTAGAAGCATGAGCAAGTAGCCCTATACCTAGACTACCCAAGGAGTCGATCCCAAGTTACGACGTGGCTTGAATCACGAGCCACGGGACGTGACACGCGCCCACGGGCACGCATGCACGCGCGTGCGAGCGCAGGCCGCGCGGGGGATTCGCATGTTGCTGTGTCGTGTAGACGCGACGTGGTGTTGTGTCAGCATGTCATAGATCTACCCCGGGACCCTACCTAGCTATGTGCACGAGCACGAGGCTTCTCGCGTTGCGTGCGGCGTCCAATCGGGCGAAACACACGTACACGACACGCGAATTCGGTTTTCCGATACGCACTCCGTGGACACGATATGGATACGGGTTCGACCCCGTGAGTACCAGAACACGTCACACACATAGACACCTTCGTGTTTGCCAAGTTTTGCAGATTCTAGTTGTGTATATTGCATTTTGGGTATTGAGTTGGTTTTCGGGTTTCAAATTATATATATAACTGAATTGTTTTGTCATATTTCAAATTGCTGAGATTTAATTCATATTTTCTGAGTTTATATGAAGTTATTAAGATTCTGGAATTGTGGGTTTTAGTCCCTAATTTTACTTTCAATTATTTCCATCATGTATGTATGTATATATATATATATATATATATATATATATATATATATATATATATATATACATTTTCTCTCCTATACGTATATGTGTATATATTAGGATATGTGTAAATATATATGAAGTTTCCTTTAAATAGATTTGTGTATATATGTATATATATATATATGATATATTTATATAGTTGTATATATAACCAAATTATCTCAGATTTGTACCCCCTAACAGTAGCTCTTCATAGACACACACACACACACACACACACACACACACACACACACACACACAATCTCTCTTCACAAGTTTAAGTACATATATATATATATATATATATATATATATATGTAATTGTTTGCTTGTGAATGTAACCTAGGGAGTATTGAGTCAGATTAGGATTGACCCAAGGGGCCTAGAATGGCCGAGTCGATCGACAAGTTGACCAAGTTGACAAAAGTCAACTTTTGGTCAAACTTGATCCAAATCGACTCAAACGAACTTAGAATGACTTGAAAACTTGTACTTGACCTAAAAATTTGTAAACGGACTAGTTGACTTATAGTTGACCAGGTTTGACCAGAGTTGACCAGGTTCGACCAGAGTTGACTTTGACCTAGAATCATGTAGAATTACAATGTAGGCATTCCTTATGATATTTTAGACCTTGTTGTGACTTGTGGTTATTTTAAAATAGGATTACATCACTCCAGTTCAGTTACACTTCCTCATCAGCAGCTTGAATTGCCAGGCAAGTACATTCTCTGATAATTCTTTCATTTACTTGTCAATTTATATATTTCAGTTTTAGTCAGTTCTATTTGATTCTCGGTTACAAATACGGATTGATATTTCTGGAATTCATGTATACGACACACATACCTACTTGTCTAGCCTCTATTAGAAGAACCACTACAAGAATCACCTACAAGCACCTTCATGTTCTGGCTAGATTGTTCTCGATTTACGTGTCGTATTATGGATTCACTCATATTTGTCGGGCGGAGAAATACTTAAGTAGACATGTAAACATTCCTAAATACTCGAACCACCTCCCTGTGAATTATACAAGAACGATAGCTATCCCACACTTGGCCAGTGTGTGATGTGCCAGATTACCCCTAGCCGTTTATATGTCGATCTCAGTATTTTAAAATACACCTTTGAGTATTGTCTAGAATCATTACTAGAATCACCACAAGAATCTTTACTAGAATCATCACAAGAACCATTACAAGAATCACCCTACTTGAATTATTGACTGGAATCACACTTGACATATATTGTACCACTGGACTCATATCACATTATTCTAGTTTAGCTAGTTTTTATTTACAGTCTTCGTTGACATGATATTCTGTTTCACAGCTTTTACTTTCCTTGTTTTTTTAAACTATTGTTTTACATCTTAAACTGTCTCGAACTTCCATGCTTCATCAATATAATTGTCTATAATTGTTTTATAGTCTTTGTCATTTACTTGGATTTACTTGATGAGATGTATTCGTTCCTGTCCTGACTGGACCTGTTAAAAATATTACAGATGTTAGCCCTGAGGATGCATGCCCTACTCACTATGGATCTGAAGAGAGATTAGCTACCTTTGGTGCCGACTCTCAGGAGTCATCGGAAGACTAGTTTAGTAGACTGTTTTAGATTTCTTTACTAGAACTTGAGTTGTAATAATTTGAGAGTTGACTTATTTTGAGTTGTTTTGAGATACTATCATTTAGTAGTTTTATTTGTTTTCTTTTAATTATAGACTTCTGTGTTATCCTATTGTGCTTAGACTGTGATTGAGTTATATTATTTCTATACTTGTCCTCCGTTCGGAGTTAAGATTTAAGACAAGAACATTATATAATTGCGTGAGTTGGTTTAGATAGTGACCTAGAACAGCGTTCTACTGCCGATTCTGCAGCACGTAGGCTGAGCGTTTTTACGCACTTGTACCCTTACACTGGGTGCGGGTCATGACACTTTGCTCATGTGCGTCATAGTCATAGGACGTCTGACGGTTAGAACTAGTTCTCCTTTCTGAAATGCCCGTACTTTAACTTTACGGTTGAAAGCTTTTGATATACGGGCTTGGTATAACTCAATATGCTGCTGATCTATGAGCCGTTTTTCGTCCAATGCTTCAAGTTCCTAAAGCTGAATGCGATCATTGTTTTCTGTTGTGAGTTCATTGGCAATTGCAATCCTTATGGAAGGGATTTGAATTTCCAATGGTAGGACAACTTCATATCCATACACCAAGGAGAAATGTGTACAACCGGTTGGAGTACGTATAGTAGTGCGATAAGTCCATAGACATTCTCCAAGCTTTTTACTCTAATTTCTTTTATTGGTAGAAACAAATTTCTTGAGAAGCTTGATGATAGTTTTGTTGAATGCTTCAGCCAAACCATTCGCTGCAGGATTATAGTCTATAGAAGCAACATTGTTGATTCTGTTATCATCATAAAATCGAGTAAATTTATGACTGATGAATTATGGCTCATTATCATGAATGATTCATCGAGGAATACCAAATCTGTATATCACATGATGTCTGATGAAGTTGATTATGCTGGTAGTCTTGACTTCAGATAAAGGTATGGCTTCCGTCCATTTCAAAAAGTAACCGGTTATAGCTAGTATAAACCGATGTCCTCTAGATGACGGTGGATTGATAGGACCAATGACATCCATACCCCAAGCTTCAAAGGGCCATGATGCGGTAGTCGGATGAAGAAACTCTGACGGTTGATGGATGAAGTCTGCATGAATTTGACATGCTCAACATTTTCTTGCATATTCAATTACATCTGATACCATAGTGGGCCAATAATAGCCGATACTCCGAATACGATCTTGTAACTTAGGACCAGGCTGATGTGCACCACATACCCCATCGTGAGCTTCATATAGTATTTATTTTGCTTCATCTCCAGCAAGACAACGTAAAAGTAGACCATCAAATGTTCTTCGATAAAGAGTCTTAGAAGTATGATTATAATTAAACCAGAGAGATCGCCTACGGATTGTTGTAGCTTTCTTAGAATCTTCAGGTAAGATGTCATGTACCACGAAGTCAATGGAAAGAGCTCTCAAATCTTCACTAATGAGATTAATTTCAGTTGAATTGCTGAACTTAATATTTGAGTTATTCTCAATACAAAATAACTCTCTATTAGTGACGACAATCATCTGTTGCCTTTTCACTGGGATTGCTAATACGACTGCAAGATTAGCCAATGCATCAGCCTCCGTATTGCATGCCAGACGTACATGTTCAATGAAGAATCCCTTGAAAGATGTAGCCAGCCTAACTGTCGCTTCATGATATGGGATGAGATCTTGGTATCGAACTTCATACGTGCCTCTAACCTGATTGACAATCAGTTTAGAATCTCCATATACTTTAAGATATTCAATATCTAATTGTTTAGCTAA
Organism: Iris pallida; assembly: GCA_029216955.1. Taxonomy (NCBI): domain Eukaryota; kingdom Viridiplantae; phylum Streptophyta; class Magnoliopsida; order Asparagales; family Iridaceae; genus Iris; species Iris pallida. The sequence goes on along the minus strand of JANAVB010010998.1, from coordinate 3,090,789 downwards.
TTGGAGACCAATAAGCAGAGTGTTGTATTCAGCCACATTATTGGAACATGACTCGTCTAAAGAATAAGCTCTTTGAATAGATAATCCTTCTGGTGAGACGAGGACGATTCCAACTCCAGCGACAATGGCACCTTTTGGTTCTATTCTGGATGCACCGTCAAAGAATAGATGCCAGGTAAGAATTTCTTCTAAAATCATGTTAGATCCCAAAGTTTCATCTAGAATCTCGTCATAGAGTTTAGATGTTTCGATAATTGGATGAGCTGCCAGGAAGTCAACAAGAGCCTGACCCTTAACATACTTTTGAGGAACATAAACCATATCATATTGTGCTAATAATATGGTCCATATAGCAAGCCTGGAATTGAGTATATTGGGCTTCTTCATCAAGATCCGGAAAGGGTTAACTCTAGAAATAACATGAATAGTTTGGCCGGTGATATAATGTCTCGTCTTTTGAACAACAAACATTAAAGCTAGACATTCTTTTTCCACTGGGGTGTATCGATGTTCATCTTCGATCATTGTACGGCTAAGATAATAGATAGCTTGTTCATGACCTTCTTTATTCTTCTGAGCTAATAAAGTACCTAATAAATGGTCCATTGCTCGAACATACATCAGGAAGGGTATTCCTGAGACTAGAGGCACTAGAACTAAAGGGTTCATCAAGTACCGCTTTATGTCTTCAAATGCTTGCTGACATTCTTCAGTCCAAATAAAAGACACACCTTTCTTCATGAGTTGAGTGAACGGTTCCTCATAGCTCTTTTAGGTTGCGTAGAGGACACATCTCTTGAATGGCTTTGATTTTTGCAGGGTTAACGTGTATACCTTTAGAGGTAATAACGAATCCAAGAAATTTGACACTAGAGACTCCCAGGAATGACTTGGTGGAATTCATCTTGAGTTGATGCTGGCACATTAGATCGAATATAGTTCTCAAGTCTTGAATGTGGTCTTCCTTTAGACGACTTTGACAGCAATATTATCTACGTAGCATTTAACTGTCTTTCACAAATTATCACGGAAGATAGTACTCATGATCCGCTGATAAGTTGCACCAGCATTTTTTAGACCAAACGGCATGACAATGTAGAAATAGACTCTAAGAGGAGTACGAAAAGATGTATATTTCTCATCTTCTGGATACATCTTGATTTGATTATATCCTGAGAATCCATCCATAAAAGACATTCAGTCAAATCCACAAGTATTGTCGATCATGACATTAGTAATCGGAAGAAGAAATTCGCCCTTGGGATAAGCTTCATTAAGGTCTCTGAAGTCGATGCATACTCAGACCTTTTCTGTTTTCTTTAAAACTGGGACAACATTAGCCACCCAGTCTGGATGTTGTTCTTATCTGACGAAGCCAAAAGCGATGGGCTTCTTGACTTCGGCTTCTATGGTGTCCATCATGTCAGGTCAAAATTGACGCTGTTGTTGCTTGACTGGCTTGCATTCGGAAGAATGTTGAGTTTATGGGTAGCAATCTAGGGATCTAATCCCGACATGTCTTCATAGCTCCAAGCGAATACATTAATGTATTTCCTAATAAGTTGGATCAGTTCTTGTTTATCCGCTTCAGGGAGGCTTTGGCTGACGAATATTGGTTTTGGGGAAGTTTCATCTCCAACATCGACTTGAACCAACTGATCTTCGATAGGTGGCTCACGTTGCTCGAAGCGAATCTCCTATTGAGTATCCATCCTTTGTGCCCAAGGATCAGATTCAGAGGCTTCGGCAAAGTCTTCATCATCTTCCGAGAACTCGACAGTTACCATATTGAAAGATAGAGTCACTCGATGGACGTACCCTACACTGGTGTCTGAATCCTATGAAACAGAATTAGAAGAGTTAGATCGTTCTTCTTTATCGGATTTGGAGGCTTCTAGAGTCGGAATTAGCGAGGTATAAACCAATCTCCACTTCGTTTTGCTATAATATTATTATAACTTTCCTTTTAGAGCGGGAATACGAATAGGAGTTCGCCTTCATTTACTACCATTGAGACCAGCTTTAAAATTATTGCCCATCTTTTGAATAATATCTTTTGATTGTTGACTACAACGACGTAGTTGAAGTCTTCCGTTATCGTGATTTTCTCCTTCATCATTTGTAAGCCCCCTGATTTTTGGATTTTGTCACGACCCACACCCTAGAGTTAGGGCACGAGAACGTAACAACGCCCAGCCTACGCCGCAGTGTCGGCGGTAGAATGCTGTCCTAGGTCTCAATGCATCTAACAGTATAAGACTAAACAGTTTATACTCCCCGAATGAGGGTGACATAGCAGAATGTAAACTCAATCACATCTAAGGTAGAGCATAAAGGAAGATAGATAAAACATGAAATCAAAAAGAGATACAACAGATAGAAGTCTAAGTGTCTAAGATACAAACCCAGAATACATCTCAAAACTCAAATACAGTAATCCATAAATACAACTCAAGACGACTGAAAATAAACTATGAATAAACCCTAGCTATCTATACAACCTCTACTGTCTCCTCTAGGCTAGCAGGCAACCTCCAGACTATCTGTAAAATTTATCAACAGGTCCAGTCAGGACTGGAGCGAGCACAATACATCTCAACAAGTCATAACATGAAAGGAAATGTAATCATGCTAGAGAATAAAATACAGGATCTGAAGAAATCGCATAATATAAAAGAGAGACTGTAAGTACATATCTATGATATATATAAAGAGAGACAGTGCTAGTGATTTAGAGTACAGATGAACATGTGAATGGCTTAGGACTGATTCATGACTACACTAAGAGTGATTCATGACTACACTACTTTGGATATTTATTCACATGACCATTTATACTCCCCCGTACCCCAATCAATACACAAGGATCCATTCAAGCTACGTTAAGATTCATGACTACACTACGTTGCCCATAAAGGGTGATTCATGAATTGATTCGTAAAGGCTCGGTGATCATGAGGGTACATGAGTCACTAGCTGATTCCCGAAGATTCATGATGATAGAAGCATATGATACGTGATGTAAGTGAAACACACATGACAAAAGTATCTGATGCTTCCGAGAGGGATAACATCTCATGAAGGGATCCATATAGTACCAATCCGTGTTACCAACGTGTCAGCATCAAGTAAGATAGTCTAAAGCAGGAAATATAATCCTAAACATGATATGAAATGATCAGAGAATGTACTCGCCTGATATCTGAATGTCCAAGGTAAAGATACTGTCCGAGGAGAGGTGTCTGGCTCCTAATTAGAACAGCACAAGTCACAACATGTCCAGAAGGGTAATATAAAGCACTACAATGCATTCTACATGAATCTAGGTCAAACTAGGCCAAAGTCAACCCTTGCTCAACTCTGGTCAACTGCACTAGTCAAACTAGGTCATGTCCTAACCCAGCAAGTCTTACTAGGCCTAACCAAGACTATCCTAGCAAGCACACATCAATACAAGGCTATACAAGCCAACATACACCCAACTCTATATAGCATGCAATTATTCAATACTCAAATAGGCAAGAATTCACATTGGATATACACTAGGTAATCTATTACTTTAAGCTATATATGTCTACACATATATATACATGCATATATTGGTATTCAACATTAGGTCTATAATCATGGCATTTCAAATGGTTATATAAACTTATATATTACAACACAATATGCTAACATATATATAATATACATACATAGCTAAGTTAACTATATTCATAAATACTTATTTAAGAGGCTATGTGTGTGTAGGTGAACATGGCAAAGGGGCAAGTGAGGGTTAAATGGGCATACATAGTGTATACATATCAAAGAGTGTCAAAGTGTAAGTGAACAAAGTGTCAAGTGTGATAGTGTCAACATAGTGTAAGGGGTACATGAGGTAATATAGGATTTGTGTTAACATAGAACATTACATCTCATTAACTCATATATTGCATACATTACATCTATTATTATATTACATTCATGCATGCATTCATTAATCATTTATTTATTCTCTTGCACTACTATATGCACCATACATTACATACTATGGAACCTACATATTCATTACAAGCCATACTTATACATGCTTACATTAGATAGGATACTTACACCTCATACATCATTTATTTAACCATTTACTCATGCTTGCATTCTCTATTTAATTACATAATGTATATATATTAACATGGGTTAAAATCAAATAGAATATTATATTACACACAAGGGTGCACAAAATACATATGCCGAATAGTAACTCATACTAATAATCAATACTGTACCATCTCAACATGAATTAAAATCTAGGATTAAAGTATGTTATAGATCTATGTGTTAGCTTTCCGAAACTTCAAACGGATCGCGTTTTCGTTTCCGGAAACTCTCGGAATCGCGAAAACACCGAGAACGCGTTTGTCTTTCGTACAGCTGACACTCAAATAATTCTCCAGAAAGTTATAGAAAGAATTAGGCCTATTAATATATGTTTTTGGAAAGCTAACTTCAATATGCTTCTTTTAAAAAAAACGGGAGATTAAACCGAACTTTGAGCTAGAAGTTATGACATTTCTAAGTTAGGGCTGAAATTAAAAACGTGAATAAAAATCATGACGGATTTGGGTAGTTTGAGACAAAAGAACACAAGTATATAACATAATATATCAAGAACTCACTCTCTACACTAATATATATATATGAGACACTATAGAACACATCTTCAATACAAAAATATGAGATTAAACATGTAATAATTCATTCATACATAACAACAACACATAGTGTGTCCAAATTTGGGATTTTCTCACATGGACACAACCACAACACAAAGGACACTCCTATGACCTCCAAATAGACACAAAATGGATACAAATGGAGATACAACCATGGGGGTCATTTCTATGGGTTCAAAATAGACCTATATACACGAGGAAATGAAAAGGAGAAGGGATTTATACCTCCCGGTAGATCGAATCGAAGAAAAACCTTCCCGGAGCGACACCGACACGTAGAGATTCCAAAAGGACACGAACGAGCTCCGAATCCTCCCAAACTTGGGTAGCTTCCTCCTTGGCTAGAATGGAGAAGGAAAGAAGAAGATTTGGTGGCAAAATGGAAGGATTTGGTAGAGAAATTGCTAGGGATTGCTCTCTAGGAATTTGGGAAAGAACAAGAGAGAGAGTGTGGATGAGAATAATGAAATGAACTTGAGCCTATCCTCTCCCAAAGTGGCTGGCCATATGGGGCTATTTGTCCTATTATGGTAAGGTCCAAAATGCCCCCACTAACCTATTCTATGAGTATTAGTAAAGGGCTAATTGGTTGGGACTAAATTAGTCATTCTAAAGTCTCTAATCACACTAACCTTATCCATAATAATTAGTCTAACCTGTAACTAAAATATTTCTATCATGTGGACTAAAATTAATATCATGTGGGCCATGTCTAACTAGTGTGTGGGTTCCACTAGAGTCAAACTACCCCGGGTCCCCGTTTCAAGTCGGATTGAGTTGAAATTCGAACCCGACTCAAATAACCCCAAAACAATATCATAAATAATAAAATAATATCAAAATAATTCAAGGAGGTCAAATGCAAAAAATATCCTTAGGCCAAAAATGACATTAAAATATCATAATCACATGGTTAGGCTCTAGGTCAAACAGTCTCTAGGATTTCACTAGCAAAACGTCAAAACCACAAGTTATTAATTTAAATAATTTTAAAATAATTTAAAATCACTAAAAATCATATCATGAATTAAATATCATTATTAAAATAATTATAAACATGAAATTTCAAAATTATCCTTATTTGGGAAACCGGGTGCTACATATTTTATTTTTAGTTATTTTTAATTATTTTATATGAATATTTTAATTTATTAAAGTCAATAATGGCTATGTTAGTAGTTTACCATAGCTTTGACTTTTGAAGCACAACAAATATTGTTTTCTCAATTCCAGTTCCATATTTAACTTCTAGACTCGTCCATCCTCAGTTTGATATATCGTGTCCCATCCAATTTTACTTTTCAATATTCCTTTGACTTCGCACAACTTCGGGCCAACTTAGGCCAATTTGAGCCATTGACGTATTTTTAAGCCAACTTTCAATTTGATTTTGGGACTTGCCGTAGGACCCAATATATGGTTTTGACCCATGTTGAGTCTACAATGCACATGCCTAGGGTGTACCATCCAATCGAGTTCTCATGTAGTACTTATTTGTAAATGGCACATGAGACTCATTAAATTGATTTTTTGGGTCCAATTTGACTAGTAATGCTACTCGGACCCTAACCTAGTCAACCCTACTAGTTAGAGTCTAATTAGGAGTAAAAAAACCAAGTACACATATATTTAAGAGAATTTTAGAGGTTTAATTGCAGCCATATGTAATATTTTCTTATATATTTGGCTTGGTCAAACATCTAACCAAAATAGGAAACCTATTAATAATAGTATGATTTGGAGAACCAAATCCTATCCAAATTAGATCAAACCAAAACCAATGCACTAAATATATATATATCTATCAAATCCTAACCATCCTCCTCTCACATAACTACCAACTACTCTACAAATCCCCCCAAACCTAGCGGCCACCACTCCAAACCCGAAATCCTAGCCGACCCCCCTTTCTTCACAAAATATAATTTTTCTCGATTTCTACGCCAACCACCACCACTTGGATGTATCTCTCAACATCCCCTTCCACCTTAGCAACTATAGGAGCAACCTTGCGGCCGTTAGAGAGGTGCACGCCGTGCTACTTGGGTCGAAACTCCGTCGAATCGAAGTCTGAAACGTCAGAACAGGTTAGTCGACTTGTAGATGACGTTTCATCCACTTTTTTCATCCGTTTCTCCTCAAACCAAATCTAAGAGTTACCTTTGTATGTCTAATCCAACCTTTGATCACTGAATCTACTAGTTCCAAACGGTTTGTCCGTGGCGTTGATTCTACGACAGGGTATCTAGAACTAACAAATTCTGTTGCGGGCCACTTTTTGCCTATCTAAGTTCAGTTTCTAACCTTTTAATATTTTTATTCAAAATCTAGACGTTGATAACTTTCCGACGCATATCTGAAAGTTAGGTTTTGCATCTGTTTGCTATTTTTAAAAATTCATAACATTTGTCGTGTCACCGAACTCCGAAAAATTCTATTTTTCTTGTGTCCAAAAGTGTCAAAACTCCATGAATCCATATTAAACTTTATGTTGTGCAAGGTTTAAAATTATAAATACTATTTTAACTAATTTTTGGGATTTTTAAAGAATTTATTAATTTTATTTTAATCGTTGTTTTGGGACTAAATTAATGTATCGAATTGAGGAAGTCATATGTGGCATTGACATAAGACCTCTTGTGAAAGGGTTCCACTATTGAAAATATAATTATAGCAATATATAAGTATTTATAGATAAATTCCAGAATTTAAATATATTATTTTGTTATAATTGTAAAGTATTTACGAGAGATTTTGACACCTTATGTACTTATACAATAGACGTAGTGTAGTAACAATGTTATGGCAACTAGGAGACGTCGATACTCATATAATTTAGGTACGGTATGTTGATATAAAATATTAAATATAGTGTATTATTATAGGTGAGCTTGGGAGGATCGACAAGGACACCGGAGTTGGACAGGCTTACCCGTAGACAGCAGTTACAGGCAAGCGTTCCTTGCCTTCGTTATAGATTATTCTTTTCTGTTTTTTTGTTCTTTTTGATTAGCATTGCATGACGTAGGACAATGATACTTAGTGTGCATTTATAAACGAGTGCCGATGTCATGATAGTGACATCGAGTATTGACATTAGGCATTACGTGCATACTAATGTGCCTATTGACACAATTGACCATAGGACACCGACACATTCTTGATACGAAGTTTACATAACTATTCGTGGTATTGACCTCGTGTTAGCATTCTAGATTTCTTTATCAGTATTGTTTTTACTTTCGAGATGACTGCACAGACTTGATATTGCTAGATTCTAGACATGTAGATTGTGGAGAACTTGACTACAATATCAGACCTATTGTCGTGTGGCCCGTTGTTTAGTGACCTTTATCTCTGTAGCAGAGTAAGGGATTATCACTATCGAGAATTGATTGTCCTTGGTGCTACGACACAGGTACTGGGGACAATATCCTGCTGAGGTGCTAGTGAGCCTTAGTGGAAGGGGTCTGGTATTCTAGAAAAGTATCTCACTTGCATAGCACATAGACGGATATAGTAGATTGCACTACAACAAATATCACCTACAATCGTACTACAACAAATACTATTATTAATAGGTTTGGGGGGATTTGTGGACAAATATCGTATTCTGTCCGCTATAATTTTCCACGCTATAGTATGTCAAGGCATGTGAACGCTATAACATTATAGAGTTCTTGAATACTGTAGATGAATTATGGCATTCGTGTATGCTATGGATGGTTTATAGCGTTCATGAATGCTGTAGATGGATTATAGCATTCTTGAATGCTATGAATGGTTTATAACATTCAAGAATGCTGTTGATGAATGATAGCGTTCATGAACGCTATAGATGGTTTGATTTATTACAGTGTTCGTCATATGTTATCGTGATAGCGGCCAACAGTTTTGGAAACGCTATTACATTTAGACGTTTTGAGTGCTATAAATCTGCTACAGAATTTTATATCTGAATAACCAGTTTTGTATCACATACAAATAACCATAGAAATTCTTGCTAAATCGTAATTTTAATTTCAACAATTTCAATCGCAACTTCCATTTCGATTAATCAAGATATAGAAAATGTTTGCCAAAATATGAATATGTTTCATTAAAACATTGTACAAAAAGTAATTGTCATTAAAACATTCAAGATGTACAAAAAGTAGTTGTACGTCTAGTAGTCCAAAATAAATCATTCCATTTACAAAATATCTGTAGGCCAAAAAATAGCTCGATCGCCTCTTTCCTTCTAGCTATCCACGACCATCAAAAATTTATATGCCAACCTACACAAAATTGAGAAGAAAACACATTATTATATATAAAAATAAGTTCACACAAGATCATATATTGATGAACAAGATTTATTTATCTTCAACTGAAGAAACGACATAAACTATTTTGTGTTTAGGAAAGTAAGGAAAAGAAGGAAATTGAAAAAGTGTCCGCTGTAGAAATGCAACTCAGTTAACTATGTGCAACATATGGTCACAATTGGTCACAATTTAAGCTCATGCAATAACTTAGCAATTTTAACTTCTTACTTGTGTATACTATTTCTAATTATACATTATACTTATAATATCATGTAATTGCTGCATAACTTAAAATCATACAAGTTATCACAGATTGAAGCATAATTTAAACTCAGGCAATATCCATGTAAGGTACAAAAATTAAGGTTCTCAAAAATAGCTATCACATATTGAAGTCACCCACTCACTTAAGATCATATCCATGTAATTGTTGCATAACTTAAGGAGCCCTCCTGAGAAACACATAATATTATTAGCACAAATGAGAAATATGCTAGCAAATATTAGCATATGATAATTTATGCAGAAGATAACTATCTTCTACAATTTCCAATAACTTAAATATCTCAATTATTTATCCTCAACTTCCAAGTTATGTTGTAAAGTACACTAATATATTATTAATGAACTAGCATGTTATGCATACGCAAGCTAATACAATAACAAGTTTTTGTATATAACAAATAATCTATGACATAAGTCAAATTAACATAAAACTGTGTACAATTAGGGAGTGCTAATTTAGGATAAGAATAACAAAAAGTAAATTTCATCACGACAATAACAGCGATAAAATTTACCTTCGTAACGATAAGTATATAGAGCCAGATAGCACCTCAGAAGCACTTTGACACTAGGAAAAATGGTGTCGTATCTTTATCGCATCGTGCCAAACATGTATCAGAGACGACAGAGGCATTCAAAAAACATGAGTCATTTTTGAAAGCAAGCCCGAAATGAACGTGCTTTTAAAAAAATAAGCAGGAACTGTGCCAAACACCAAACCTAGCCTAATCAGATTCAGTTTATTATTGCCGACTTTTGCTTCCTACAAAATTAGTATATGTCAAGTCTGACTCAGATCGACTCCAGTCACTAATTATGAACTTATCCCTTGTCACAAAAAGATGCAAAATTGTAATAATCTCAACATGCTCAGAATTTTGGGTTATTTATGTAACATTACCACTAACAACCATGTTCTCAAAAGACCATATGATGTTTCAACTTGTCACCATGACATCCAAGTGAGCATCTAGATAGTGTGAGATACTTTGTTAAATTGCAACTGTCAGTTTTAGATCCACTTCCTGAATAATTTTGTAACTAAAATGCTGCTATCTCATCACCAACAAAGTTTTTGGGCTACTACTATGGGGCCAGAGCTTAGTAGGTGTCTCCATTTGTGACTTTTGGAGGTTAGCTTATTTGTAACAATGGCAACGATATTAGTCTGTTGAATTGCAGTTTGTGATAGCATTGTTGAATTTAGTATGACAATACAAATGATGACAAAGATTTCTTTCATATTATATTATAATATATCTACTCTTGTTGTGTAATGTGATCTCGAATAAGAAATATTGAGATGAAAAGGATCGCAAGAGTTAACAATTCAAGTGTTGGTCAACTAGCAATTAAGAAATATGACAATTCATACCTGTCACTCCTCGTTCCCAGAATACGTATTTTTATACATGTACTGCTTGAAGGTATTTATTAAATGCTCATCTTATATTTATTATGTAATTTCATGCTAATTAATTTTTTTGTTTTTTATTTTTTGCTTTTGCTTAAGCCCTTGGTTTATTTTGTTCATGTTGAACTAACTTGGTTTAGCTTGGTTCATCATGATCAGGGATGGATGGCCTAGATCTTGTAGGAAGGAATGGGTGGTGGAGATTGACTTGGGCTTGATATTTATGCCCCTTTACTTTTCTCTCTCTTCATTACTCTTATTTACTTCTTCTTCATCCTCCATTACTCTCCCACCAATCTAGAAAGCTTAGACAAGTACAACTTGCTTCATGATGGATCTCAAGTATTATTGTTCCATTCTCTTCCTTACTTGATTTCAAGTCTCTGTAGAACTTGTAGTTTTTGGTTTTCATGGGTGTATGTTTGTAGATCTAAGTTTATGTTACTTTCGATTTTTTTTTGGTTTTGACCTATCAAACTTCTTTGTTTTCAAAATCTAGTTGTTCTATGTTGTAGAGAATTTCATTCTACCCTATTTTGACCAATAGAAGTCCAGATTTGGCTTGGATTGTTAGGTTGGAAAGTCTCGGAACCCCAAACTTCCCAGGTTCTTCTTCTCGAAAAAGTTGGAGAAGAAGAACAGTGTTGGCCGCATAGGCATTTCAGTCTTCATGCGGCTCCTCATTGGCCGTATAGGTATTCCAGTCTTCATGCAGCTCCTCGTTGGCCGCATAGGCATTCCAGTCTTCACGCGGCTCCTCATTAGCCGCATAGGCATTCCAGTCTTTATGCGGCTCCTCATTAGCCGCATAGGCACTCCAGTCTTCATGCGGCTCCTCTTTGGCAGCCTTACCGCATGGCTCTTAGCAGTCTTGCCGCATGGCTCTTGGCAGTCTTGCCGCATGGCCTTGTTTCCCCTTGTCGTATGGCTCTCAACAGTCTTGCCGCATAGACCCCGTTTCTCCCTTGCCGTATGGCTCTTGGCAGTCTTGCCGCATGGCCTTGTTTCCCCTTGTCGTATGGCTCTCAACAGTCTTGCCGCATAGACCCCGTTTCTCCCTTGCCGTATGGCTCTTGGCAGTCTTGCCGCATGGCCATGTTCCCCCCTTGTCGCATGGCTCTCGGCAGTCTTGCCGCATAGACCCTATTTCCTCTAGCCGCATGGCGATCCTTGGCCGCATAGGCCATGGCCCTTGACTCCCAGGCCGTATGGGATTCTGAGTTAACTATGGCCGTATAGATGGGTACCCACTTACCCTGTCGCATAGATGGACATCCATCTACTGTTACCTTTGGGCTATTTTTTGTCCCGAATTGACATTGGTTGTTATCTTGACTAATGATTGATCATACGTTCCTAGTTGGAACTAAGAGACTGGCTAGTCGTCTTATTGAATTGAATGAGACACGTTCATGTATGAACCATGAACCATTGCGATCGACTAGTCGATCCGAACATTGGTATATGGACACATGTTGACTTCTATTTTTCTGCAAAAATAGCATGTGTATCATACAGTCAAGGTATGATTATTTCGTGGCTAGGTTTGATTGTTGTATTACGCTATGTAAGATGAACAACCTAACTGTACGGGCATCGTTATAGAGTTGTGCATATCGTACACTGTACGAAAGTACTTATTTTGAATGACCATGATCCACGGCATGAGATTTCAATCAACATAGGGACTATTAAGCTAAATAAAATAACGATTACATGGAGAGAATGGAGTCATGAGTTCTTACATGGCAGCCATCTTGGGACAATTATAGCCCCGACATGCCGGCTGGTTCCCACAGATACTACAAATCTGCCACATGGGCAGGGAGTGGTATCTGCTTATACTGTTACATATATTGATGATGGGAGTCCCGCTGGGACTCGTCTAATTCATGATTGGCATAATTGATTATTGGATAGACTAGCCTTGCTTGTACATAGTAAGAACTGAGGAATCTCTTATTGCATGTTTCCAAGACAACTTGGAACTTACAATTAGCAAGTCGTAGTAGTTGTATTGCCATTTAAATTAATTTATTTGTGTACTGTACCTACTTTGTTAACTACTGAGATGAGCAGAATGCCAAGACATGACGGGTCAACTTCTGTCCTTGTTCGGTTGGAAAGTTGGCTTGAAGTGTCGTGATGTTGTGCGAACCCCAGTAGCAAGCAGAGATCTATTTATCATATTCTTAACTCTTATCATTGGTTCTATTCCTCATATCGTCCTTCCTTGCGGTACTTGCTATTAGAGGTCTAACCTCTCTGGTTTTGTATAGCCAGATTTAGAGCCAGCTCCCGAGGACTCAGCTTACTTCTACCTCCAAGATGGTCAATACTAGAGGAATGATTGCAGGAGGACACGAGTGGGTTCCTTGCTTCCCTGTTCGTTTTACTACTTACTTTACTTATTGCCGTTTGGCACCGACATGTTAGTCGGACTATCTTGCACTTACCTTTACATAATTGTAACTAAGTCAGACTGCAGCTGATAACAATTGTGTATACCTTGCTATATCATCTGGCTATATTTTGTACAGCCAGATCTCAAGAACATTTTTACTGAGCGTTTGAGACGCCTTACTGCTTTATCTTACATGTTCTCTATTATTACTTCTTGTTTGAATGATTGAGACAATAGATATTGAGTGACCATAGTGAGACTTTCATGTAGTATGCACCCCCTCGTTGTTAGACAGCATTGATCGTATTATACAGTATTCTTCCACCCATAATACGTAGCTGGCTGAGTCATTCTCCCGCTCTCCGGTATTCCGGTTCTGGGACGTGACAAGATTTTAGTGGTGGCCCATGCAAGTCTGATTTCAGACTTGTAGGGTGTTTTAATTTATATGATGTCTCAATCACACATGTTTCCCCCTTGATCTCATGATTCGTTATTCTTGACTCTAGCTTGACATTCCAGTATCCTTTGACTTCATTGATCTTTTCTGTCCGATCATTTGATTATTCTCTTGTCCCTTTTCTAAGGGGTACTTTGTCCGCATCTGTCAGAGCTGGACAGCAACAACATGGGCGACACGAACAACATGACCATGTTGGTCAGCAACAAAGGCCGGTACTATCTCAAGAGACCATCCAAGAAAAGATGATAGTAGAAGCAACAGCTGGACCGTAGTATCCGGAGGTTCCAACACTACCAACAGTTCCACCTACCCTATGGCAGTAGACACACCAGCCCTTCTGGAGATCATAAGAGGGATGATGGATACTCAACAACATCAGATGTTGGTCCAGCAACGCATGCACACTCAGAAGCAAGAGCAGAATGTATTACTCAACCAAGGATTGTAGACGGCTTTGGATAGAGGGGTGAGGACAGATTCAGGAGCATCAACCAGATTTTGTAAGTACAACCCCCATCGTTTCGAGGTTACGGAAGATGCCATTTCAGCAGATGCATGGCTTAAGGACATTGAAGTTATTCTGACAGCGGCTAAGGTACCGACGGAAGAACGTATGGATCTAGTGAAGCTGTTGTTTCAAGGCCTCGTACGTGATTGGTAGGAATCAGATGAAGTGGGGTCCTGTTGCTTGGGACGATTTTACTGCGAGATTCAAGGCAAAGTACTATGGAGTTGTGGCACAGTTTGAGCTACAACAAAAGTTTATCAACCTCAAGTAGGCTGGCAAGACAGTGGATGCTTATATAACAGAGTTTTACAGATTGAGTAGGTTCGTCCCGGAGATGGTAGCAACAGAGAGCCAAAGGGCTATGAGGTTTTAGCAAGGGTTTCATCTTGAACTCTTGCAATTGATAGAGGAGCACAACTACCAGAATTTCGATGAGGTATTGACGGCAACCCGGAGGCATGAGATCACCATACAGAGGATCACATCTAGGACTGGAGGTCAGAAGAGATCTCACAATCAGATTGAAGGAGGAGGGGGAGCAGCGCCCCGAGTTACAACAACCCCTGGCATTCGCATTCACGATGTGGCAATGCGAGGGCCAGCACCACCAGCAAGGCAACAACAGCAATAGAGGAAGAACCAGCAACCCCCAATGGGCTGCACTTATTGTGGGAATGCAGGGCATACTAGAGATGTGTGTCGGGCATTGAACGAACAATGTTTGATATGTGGAAGTCCAGATCATCGGGTTTCCACCTGTCCCATAAGTTCGAGGTCAGGAGGACCAGCGGTAGCAGTGAGACCGTTGGCACAACACTCGTTGATGTCACAGTCTCAGATGTTTCGGTAGCAGGGACCGTCGATGCAGCAGCAACAACAAAGACCACTCCAGCATCACCAAGGCAGGGGCCAATAGCAACACCAGGCTAGGCCACAACATGGAAACCAACAAGGAGGCCGAGGGCAGACGTTTAATCTATCCTTGGAAGAGGCACTGGCATCGGGAGATGTTATGGCATGTAACATTCTCGTCGCCTCATATCCCGCAGTAGCATTGTTTGATTCGGGAGCATCACACTCATTTATATCTGCACAATTTGTGACATGAATAGGGATAGAATTTGAAGCATTGCCAGGGAGGTTGAATATACTCACTGGTATGGGCTCGTAGGAGTTAGTAGAGTTATTCTAGCATGTAGAGTTGTAGTGTGCGGGCGTTCTTTACCCGCTAGGTTGATAGAATTTCCTATGAGGAATTTTGACGTTATCCTAGGCATGGACTGGCTGAAAGACAGTTGTGCCATAATAGATTATCGTAGAGGGAGTGTATCTTTTAGTATTCCAGGCATGGAACGATTTACCTTAGTCAGATCAGTGGTAACTCAACAAGAAGAAGGAATAGTAGCGGCAATGGAAGAAGTTCAAGTTCCGAAGATAGTTGAAGAGTTTATTGACGTGTTTCCCGAGGAACTTACAGGTCTACCACCCATTAGAGATATTGAGTTCAGTATAGAACTAGCACCTAGAACTAAACCGATATCGGATCGAGTTTATAGAATGTCGAATTCAGAGCAGGCCAAGGTGTATCATCACGTAGAGGAACTGAAGCGAAGAAGTTTATTCAAGACAGCGAGTCAACATGGGCAGCACTAATGGTACTTGTAGGGAAGAAGGATGGGTCATCAAGATTGTGCATTGACTACAGAAAGCTCAATGCGGCAACAGTAAAGAACACGTATCCACTACCAAGGATTGACGACTTGTTTGATCAGTTGAGCAGAACAAGAGTTTTCTCTAAGATAGATCTTCGGTCAGGGTATCATCAAGTTCGAGTTCGAGAAGAAGATATTCCCAAGACAACATTCAGGTCGAAGTACGGGCATTACGAATTCTTAGTAATGCCGTTTGGTTTGACCAATGCTCCAGCAATATTTATGGATTTGATGAACTGCATCTTTATGCCGTACTTAGATCAATTTGTCATTGTGTTTCTCGACGACATTCTCGTATACTCAGCCAGTGAAGAAGAGCATGAAGATTACCTCAAGAAAGTGTTACAGGTTCTAAGAGAGAACCATTTGTACGCCAAGCTCAGCAAATGTGAGTTTTGGTCAGACCGCATTTCATTTTTAGGGCACATCATATCAGGGGCTGGAGTGGCAGTGGATCCCAAGAAAGTAGAAGCAGTAGAAGGTTGGCCAATGCCTAAGGCTGTAGCAAATGTGTAAAGTTTTTTAGGATTGGCAGGATATTACAGAAGGTTCATATCAAACTTCGTAAGACTTTCAGCACCCATGACCCGCTTGACACGAAAGGATGTGCCATTCGTCTGGTCGACAGAATGCCAGGCATTATTTGAGAATTTGAAGCAGAAGTTGATATCGGCACCTATTCTTACATTACCAGTTGGACCCGGAGATTTTACTGTATATTGTGATGCGTCAGGAAAGGGACTTGGGTGTGTCCTAATGCAACATGGAAAGGTGGTAGCTTATACATCTAGGCAACTTCAAGACCACAAAAAGAATTATTTAACTCATGACTTGGAGTTGGCGGCAATAGTATTTGTTTTGAAGCTATGGAGACATTACTTGTACGGTGATCGAGTAGACATGTACACAGATCACAAAAGTCTTAAGTACATCTTTACTCAGAAGGAACTGAACATGAGACAGAGAAGATGGTTAGAGTTGATCAAGAATTACGATATGGAGCTTCAGTATCATCCAGGCAAGGCTAACGTGGTAGCAGATGCTTTTAGCAGGAGAGGCGGCGCATTTATGTTGACATCACAAAAACATATTTTAGAAGATCTTCAGGAGATGGGCATCGAGGTTATACTTTCTAGTGATGTAGGAATTCTGGCAAGTCTGCGGGTTCAATCCGACTTAGTAGACATGATGAAGGCAGCTCAGGCACAGGACCCAAGGATTCAGAAGCTTAGGACAGAATATGAGTCAGGACTCAGGAAGGAGATGAAAATTCGCGAAGATGGTACACTTAGATTTGGATCATGTCTATGTGTACCAAGTGGAGATATCAGACATGAGATTATGGCAGAAGCCCACAGTTCGCAGTATTCTATAAACCCCAGAGGGACCAAAATATACAAAGATATCAAGCAGCACTTCTAGTGGAACGGAATGAAGAGAGATATAGCTAGATTCATTTCTCCTTACTTGATATGTCAACAAGTGAAGGCAGAGCAACAGAGGCCAGCTGGATTATTACAAACGCTTCCTATCCCGGAATGAAAGTGGGAACATATCACAATGGACTTTGTGACCGGTTTACCGAGATCACCAAGTGGTAAGGATGCTATTTGGGTGATAGTAGATCGACTTACAAATGTGGCACATTTTCTTTTGTTTAGAGTATGACAATCTACAGAAAAGTTGGCAGAGTTGTATATGCAGTAGATAGTCAGGCAGCATGGGGTCCCTGTCAGTATTGTGTCAGATAGAGATACCCGTTTTACATCACATTTTTGGAAGAGTTTACATCATAGCCTGGGTACCAAGTTAAGATTTAGTACGACTTACCACCCACAGACGGACGGGCAATCAGAAAGGACAATTCTGACTTTAGAAGATATATTACGAGCTTGCACCCTAGATTTTGGAAGATCTTGGGAGAGTCCCTACACTTAGTCGAATTTTTATACAACAACAGTTATCAAGTCAGTATCCAGATGGTGCCATTCGAAGCACTATATGGTAAGAAGTACAGGTCGTCGCTTGTATGGGATGATATCAGGAAGAAGAAGATGTTAGGCCCAGAGATGATTGTTCAGACGGTTGAAGTAGTTAAGGGGATTAGAGAGTGACTTCGAGTTGCGCAAGATCGTCATCGTCATTGGGCGGACCAGCATCGTAGGCTGCTAGAATTTTTTGTTGGGGACCACGTGTTCTTGTGGATCTCACCTACTCGTGTAGTCATTAGATTTGACGTACGCGGGAAGTTGAGTCCGTGATACGTAGGCCCATTTTCTATCCTTGATAGGGTAGACGACGTTGCTTATCGCTTGTCCCTTCCACCTTCATTATGAGAGGTGCATGATGTGTTTCATGTATCTCAGTTGCGTAGGTATGTATCAGACCCAATCCATATCCTCGATCATTCTGAGCTGGTTGTTGGTATCAACCTATCTTACGAGGAGCAACATGTGTCTATTTTGGACCGAAGAGAGAAGATACTCAAGAACCGAACAATTAGCCTTGTCCGTGTTGCTTGGGGTCATCACTCCTTAGAAGAGTCAACGTGGGAACATGAGGATGATTTTCGATCACGGTATCCGCACCTATTTGACTCACAAGGTATATTTCTTTCCGTGTACCTTGATTGTCTTAATTCCTCATGCTTATCACCCTATGAATAGAATTGTTTGATGTCGTAGATGGATAAATATAGATATATTACTTGCTATTGATATTGTAAGATGACTTGCTCGCTAAAATTGCTTGTACTTAGATTAGTTTAGCTCTGATGTTTCTATCCTGCTTGGATTTGAAATTTCGAGGACGAAATTTTTCTAAGGAGGGTAGAGATGTCACTCCCCGTTCTTAGAATACGTATTTTTATACATATACTGCTTGAAGGTATTTATTGAATGCTTATCTTATATTTATTATGTAATTTTATGCTAATTAATTTTTTTTATTTTATTTTCTGCTTTTGCTTAAGCCTTTGGTTTATTTTGTTCATGTTGAACCAAATTGGTTTAGCTTGGTTCATCATGATCAGGGGTGGATGGCCTAGATCTTGTAGGAAGGAATGGGTGGTGGAGATTAACTTGGGCTTGATATTTATGTTCCTTTACTTTTCTCTCTCTTCATTACTCTCATTTACTTCTTCTTCATCCTCCATTACTCTCCTACCAACCTAGAAAGCTTAGGCAAGTACAACTTGTTTCATGATGGATCTCAAGTATTATTGTTCCATTCTCTTCCTTACTTGATTTCAAGTCTCTGTAGAACTTGGAGTTTTTGGTTTTCATGGGTGTATGTTTGTAGATCTAAGTTTATGTTACTTTTGGTTTTTCTTGGTTTTGACCTATCAAACTTCTTTGTTTTCAAAATCTAGTTGTTCTATGTTGTAGAAAATTTCATTCTACCCTATTTTGACCTATGGAAGTCCAGATTTGGCTTGGATTGTTAGGTTGGAAAGTCTGGGAACCCCAAACTTCCCAGGTTCTTCTTCTCGGAAAAGTTGGATAAGAATAACAGCGTTGGCCGCATAGGCATTCCAGTCTTCATGCGGCTCCTCGTTGGCCGCATAGGCATTCCAGTCTTCATGCGGCTCCTCGTTGGCCGCATAGGCATTCCAGTCTTCATGCGGCTTCTCATTAGCCGTATAGGCATTCCAGTCTTCATGCGGCTCCTCATTAGCCACATAGGCATTCCAGTCTTCATGCGGCTCCTCATTAGCCGCATAGGCACTCCAGTCTTCATGCGTCTCCTCTTTGGCAGCCTTGTCGCATGGCACTTGGCAGTCTTGCCGCATGGCTCTTGGCAGTCTTGCCGTATGGCTTTGTTCTCCCCTTGCCGCATGGCTCTTGGCAGTCTTGCCGTATAGACCCTATTTCCCTCTTGCCGTATGGCTCTTGGCAGTCTTACCGTATGGCCTTGTTCCCCCCTTGCCGCATGGCACTCGGCAGTCTTGTTGCATAGACCCCGTTTCCTCCTAGCCGTATGGCGATCCTTGGCCGTATAGGCCATGGCCCTTGACTCCCGGGCCGCATGGGATTCTGAGTTAACTATGGCCGCATAGATGGGTACCCACTTACCCTGCTGCATAGATGGGCATCCATCTACTGCCGCCTTTGGGCTGTTTCTTGTCCCAAATTGACATTGATTGTTACCTTGACTAATGATTGATCATGCGTTCCTAATTAGAACAAAAAGACTGGCTAGTCGTCTTATTTAATTGAATGAGACACGTTCATGTATGAACCATGAACCATTGCGATCGACTAGCCGATACGAACATTGGCATATGGACACATGTTGACTTCCATTTTTCTGCAAAAGCAGCATGTGTATCTTACAGTCAAGGCATGATTATTTCGTGGCTAGGTTTGATTGTTGCATTATGCTATGTAAGACCTACAACCTAACCGTACGGGCATCGTTGTAGAGTTGTGCATATCGTACTCTGTACGGAAGTACTCATTCTGAATGACCATGATCCACGGCATGCGATTTTAATCAACATAGGGACTATTAAGCTAAATAAAATAATGATTACATGGAGAGAATGGATTCCCGAGTTCTTACATGGCAGGTATCTTGGGACAATTAGTGCCCCGACATGCCGGCTGGTTCCCACAGATACTGCAAATCTGTTACACGGGCAGGGAGTGCTATCTGCTTATACTGTTACATATATTGATGACGGACGTCCCGCTGGTACTCGTCTAATTCTTGATTGGTGCAATTGATTATTGGATAGACTAGCCTTGCTTACATAGTAAAAACTGAGGAATCTCTTATTACATGTTTCCAAGACAACTTGGAACTTACAGTTAGCAAGCCATAGTAGTTGTATTGCCGTTTAAATTGATTTGTTTGTGTACTGTACCTACTCTGTTAACTTCTGAGATGAGCAGAATATCAGGACATGACGGGTCAACTTCTGTCCTTGTTCGGTTGGGAAGTTAGCTTGAAGTGTTGTGATGTTGTGCGAACCCCAGTAACAAGCAGAGATCTATTTATCATATTCTTAACTCTTATTACTGGTTCTATTCCTAATATCGTGCTTCCTTGCGGTACTTGCTATTAGAGGTCTAACCTCTCTGGTTTTGTATGGCCAGATTTAGAGCCAGCTCCCGAGGACTCAGCTTACTTCTACCTCCAAGATGGTCAATACTAGAGGAATAATTGCAGGAGGACACGAGTGGGTTCCTTGCTTCTCTGCTCGTTTTACTACTTACTTTACTTATTGTCGTTTGGCACCGATATGTTAGTAGGACTATCTTGTACTTACCTTTACATAATTGTAACTAAGTCAGACTGCAGCTGATAACAATTGTGTATACCTTGCTATATCATCTGGCTATGTTTTGTACAACCAGATCTCAAGAATATTTTGACTGAGCGTTTGGGACGCCTTACTGCTTTATCTTACATGTTATCTATTATTGCTTCTTGTTTGAATGATTGAGACAATAGATATTGAGTGACCATAGTGAGACTTTCATGTAGTATGCACCCCCTCGCCGTTAGACAACATTGATCGTATTATACGGTATTCTTCTACCCGTAATACGTAGATGGCTGAGTCATTCCCCTGCTCTCCGGTATTCCGGTTCTGGGGCGTGACAATACCTGTGGGCTGTGATGGAAGTTTTCATAGTTATCATTAATATTGCAAATTCAACAGCCTGATAAATGGCTTGAGGTAAAATAACCATCAATAGAGGAACCTGTAATATGGAAAAAGAAATTGTATTAGAAGCATATAATGTTGTCAGTTTTTCTAATTTTACAACAAAATCTTCAGTTCATGAGCGTTTGCTTATTGCAACTCAAATATCCCTGAACTCTTGAGTGCACAAAACCAAAAGTCAGATAAATAAGCCAAGTCAGTGACTGGGTTTTCGTGAATTTCACATTTAACTTGGGGAAATAGTTAATGGAGAGAGCTTCAACTTGTGAGAGCCTTTTGAACCTTCGCAGTAGCCTTTGGAACATGATGTACTTGTTGGTTGTACAAATTTGCAGATAAGTAAGTATGTATTTTAAGAAAGACATAATAAAGCAAAATTTATACCATAAATGTCTAAAAGCAACAAATAACTAACTCGATTGTTGGTTGTACAAATTTGTAGAAGAAATTAGAGATTTTCATAAGTAACTCGATTGTTTCTTATATGGATGAAAGCAAGTCAACAGTTTATAAGTTGAAATAGCTATCAAAGGTTTGATAAGGAAAAACTTTATTTGCGATCGGAGACTAAAAGCTTTAAACAAAGAACTAATGGATCTCCATGCAAAACCAAGCAAGTTTCCTCCCACAGGACAAAACAATTAGCTCTCAAGACTCTGAACATAAAGATGGACAAAGTACATCGAATGACCTTGTAGACAAGGAAATCAGTAATAAATGGTCATTTAGGTAGTAAGGAAGCTTTAGTTTATTTAAATTTAAACTGATAGAGCATCGCCATTATCTTCCTGGTATTGTTTTCTCTAGAGTCCATACAAATATGAACTGAAAACTAATACTAAAAGGACCAATAAATGGATCTAATTGAAGTTAGGCCATTGTTTCATGAGGTGATGGGTGGATATCCAAGCAAGAGTACTCAACCAGAAGCCTATTATAACATAATTTAGGATTGACAAGAAGTCTTCGATCCTATTATAACATAATTTAGGTATTGGTATCTATACTTGTCCTAAAATGTTCGAGTCTTACGTTATGCTTCATTTGCAGCCCACCAAACTAGTTATCATTGTATCGAACTGAAAAACATAGCAAACAACTCACCTGGATCTCATGCTTGGCATCGTCAACTTCGTCCAAGATCTTATTATCAGTAAGAGAAAGGAATCTGGTCTTGTCCAAAGCCTACAACAAACCAAATAAAAGAACCCTAAATATATAATGCCTCAAAGAGTAATCAAGCTAAAATTAAAAAAAAAAGATTGATGATGCATACGTCAGAAGCATTGGAGATGAGCTCTCTCAAGAAGATGTCCTTGTTGTTGTACAGAGAGTTGATGATGATGTCCATGAGCACCGACACCTTCGCCTGGAACTCGAACTTCTGCACCGACGGTGGAGGTTCTTCCTCGACATTGACTCCTTCTCTCTGTAATATCATTCAAAAAAAATCGTCGGTACGAAAACTCGATCGAATCAGAATAAAGATGAAATCAAAAGCATATCAGATCGATCGATTACCTGTTGGCGATGTCGGAGTCGATGTACGGCGTCGAGCTTCTCCTCCACCTTTGGAGGATCGACGAGCTCGTCGTTGTCCTCCTCCGCGTGTGTGCAGAGCTTACGTCCTGGAAGAAAAAAATGGGGGTCAAAGTGACGAATCTCTCCATAAACCCTAGATCCGGATAAGGAAACCCTTGATTTTTTATGAACTCACCATGATCGGAAAGGTTGGAGAGGAAGAGGACGAGGATGATAATGGAAGGAAGAGCCCACTTCCTCATAGCTGAGGAGTTGCTTTTCCCGCTGAATTCTTTTGATTCGATCCGTTCTTTTGTGCATCTCTGAGAAATGAGTGTGGACAACAGATGGCGGAGCGGCATGAAGCCTTCTCTTTATATCCTGATGCTAACAAAAGCTCCAATTATTATGTTTATCAGAGATTGATTATACCTCTAAGCCCTATAATCTATCAAGAAAAAATTAAGAAAAATGATAGGCCAAGATGAAGGAGTGAGAGATAACCTAGACGACGACAGTGACGGGGCCCAGACGATCGAAAATACCCCAACCTCCAGCGAACCAAGTTTGTCGGATCCGACGACCCTGTGAACTGCTCGACGGAGTCCGGTGATTTTCTTACCAGCGCATCGAGCATCTTTCCGAGTGGTCGAGTCGCCAGCGCCACCATCTTCATCGCTGATTCCGGCACATCCCTTGGACTCCGAGTCGTCGGTGGCCGGTATACTGCAGGTCTGCCGAGTCCCCGAGACTTGAGCCAACCAGATCCAGTAGATCTGTCGAGTCCCCGAAATTGTCGCCTCTTCTGCGGTTCTTTGTGACAGCAATCCCCTTGTCGCCCTAATCTGAGAGAGAGAGAGAGGGAGAACAAAAAATGGGAGAGAGAGAGAGAGAGAGGAGAAAAGAGAGTTTAGAAAAAAAAGGAGAAGTGATGTTTGGGAAAACCTTCCTATCGTAGATGTAACGCCAAAATTTAGAAGAAAGCACAGAAATGAAAAAAAGTGGAGGAAAATGAAATTTGGAAAATAAAAACAAGTAAATGTTATAGATTCTACAGCATTCAGGAAACGTTATACATAGATATTTTTATAACATTGCAGAAAGAACGCTATTGTTGATAACATTCTATAGCGGGGACACTTGAACGCTATAGAAAAACTGCTATTGTAGGCCATATTTGTTGTAGTGTTGCCTTAGTTCATATTTCCATTTCTGTACATTGGCCTGTATATTATACACCTTGCTAGTCCTCTGAGGACCTGGCTATTTCCCAGGCTTAGACGAAGCTGAAGACTACCCGAAGGTTTACGGTTCGGGAGCTGAGACCGGAGGCGTACCGGTACAAGAGGACGAGATAGTGCTAGAGGACTTCTCCTGATCATGTTACATTCATATTTAGATTTTCTACATTATTTTCTTTTCTTTTCATCAGACTTGTAGTTGATTTGTACTTTGTTCCTATCTCTATGGTTTCAGGATGTTTTACCCGCACAGACTTCATTACTTTTATTGCTGGATATTTGAAACATTTCCTTATTTATTCTTGATCTCTTTGTGGACTCTGTGGATGTGATTAGATATATATATATATATATATATATATATATATATATATATACTTGTGGACTGTATTGTATTTCTGGGTGTTATAATGATTTACAGCGTAAGTATTGTCAACCCCTTGACCAATTTTATCCTCTTATTTATACCCATTGTTATTTGTCTTATATATTTGTTAAGTTTTATGTTGTTTTACTTGAAATACCAATAAAGGGTCTAAATGTGTAATAAAGATATTGACAGGGACCTTAGTGCAAATGTCACTAATTCAAAATTTCTTTTAACCGAACCCTCAACCCCTATCTCTGAATTCGATTTGAATTTAAGTTTCCTTCTACCATGGATAAATCCTAATTGGATTTGAATTTGAATTCTATAAATCCTGTTAGACTTTGAGATGGAATTTAAAGTCAAGATCCATAGCCAACCATTCCCTCTGCTTCCTAATATCAAACCGATCCTAATAATCTCAAAACCCATCGAGATCAAAACCAAAACAGAATTCAAATTGCTCAAATAGATTAGACTACGAAACCTTCCCATATCCAAGTCTGACCAAACTTCTTATCTATGCCAATTTGTGATTCAATCTGACCCACCACCTGTATATGGATCAATCCAAGTCTGATTTTAAAAGGATTCCATCCTACCTGTTCTCCTCCTGGATCAAATCCAATATTGTATATATATATATATAGATGCAATCGAGGCATTCGATTCCTGTCCTCTACAAATCCTAGAGGCTCTGTTTGCAAGGAGGAATTGCAGAAGGCAAATTCTATTCAAACACTAGGTAAGTCTTCATCCCTCTTGACATTCTGAAGTATTAAATAACATGTAGGTGGTTCGGTTATTAAATATTATTAACAAGTTTGACAATCGATTATAATTACACTTGGAACCAGCCTAGTATAGGTCATCTGATCCTTGTAGTGTATCAGGGATGAATTGACTGCAGTTCCACCTTGTTACACGAGAATTCATATAGGGTGTAAGTGGGAAGTCTTCAATTTACCTTTGGATTCGATTTCATAACTGATAGGAGTTTCCCTGATGGCTATAAGGAACCTGTCGGGCTAGGTACATAGCCCAGTAGCTAAATGCATCAAACCAGAGGGAATGGGTTTAGGGGCCTTAGTGTATTCTTAGGATATACATGCGAGATAGAGTATCTCCTCTGATACATGTTTTGAGTATCAGGTAAAGCAGGGAAGGACTTAGACCTGGAGTCAACTAATACTTAGAGTATCAATAATGCAAGTGTAGGAAAGACAGTAGATAGAGACCTATAGTTAATGACTAGGGTAGGGACAGAGGTATGTACCAAGTTGGGGTTTTCTTGTATGTCCAAAGGTTAGGAGGAATACCAAACAACAACAACAAAACCTGCTGTTGACATTATCCTGGAGATTTCAATAGACTTTAACTTATGTACTTGTGAGTACATGGCTTGGTAGTGTAGGTGTACCACCTGAGCACCCTGGGTGACCCTGGGACATAGAAAGGTGTCAAGTTCTAAATACAGATGTCAGTATTAGGAAAAAGGGATAGATGGCATATCAAGGTTAGCTTATAGCATAACCTTTTCCCTGTCATATAGCTATATGCAGTCCATACCTCTTGGTCCATGTTTCCATCTAAAGTTCAGTCCCTTGTTATCTGTCCCAGGAAGGAAACAAGAGGGGAAGGCAAATTTCTTAGGTAGCAACCTATATTAACCAATAGTCAGGAAAGTGTACCTCAGGGTACATATAGCAGTAGAGTAATAGGAAGGCTAAGGAGCAGGACACCTGGGTATTGGCCTAAATACACTAGGGAACACTTAAATTTCTGTCGTGTCATCGTATCAGTACCGTCTTGTATATTAATGCCTGTGCAACATAGGTGCTGATCATCTATGTTGAACCTGGTCGATATCCTCCCATTGGTCTGGAAGAGGGTGAACTATGATAAAAAGGAACTAGTACTTGCTCCAGCACGGTGGCACCTATTTGTCCTTGTTGTCATCTTTTCTCCCTTTTCATATATGTAAAAGAAAATATAATGAGGATATCAGCATAGTTCAGATAATGGATAAACCATAGCCTAATTGCTAACTTTATCTTCTCTTCCCTCTAACAATGGCAAGGTATCTTCACTGTTGCCATTCACTAGAAGGGGAGAGCAGTGAATGGGGATCAACTAGACAGTCGTTTAGAAGAGAGGTGACAATAGTAGTAGTAATTGATGATGGCCTATAGTATTTTGAAGGTGTCCAGTTGATGTCAGGTGGTGCAAAGGAAGATTTTAGGATACCTTAGACAAATTGCTCATGAATGTAGCAGCTACACATTCATGTGTTAGTACACAGGAAAATCAGTCAGGGGATTGGAGAAGGAAATAAGACAAGTGTTCAGATAGGAAGAAACAACATGATACATAAGTTAAGAGGGGGTTTATATATGATTGATTTGCACAGGACATTGGGAGTTTTCATATGGAAGTCATGTTCCAGGTTAGCAGGTTACAAAAGTATGCAGTGTGTGGTTCTGTTATGTGTACCTAGCATTGTAGCTATGACAACAAGCCTGTAAATTGATCCTGAATACCCCAGTAGGCACAAATGATTCTTGAGCACCAATACCCTAGTGTAGTAACTAGTGTAATCGAGGGGCTTAATGTACAATAAACCAGGTCACAGGTTCTTGGAGTGATAGGAACTTCTATGAGTTCAGGGGAGTTTCTGTAGCCTATAGGTAGAAGGGTAAACTAAAGTACATATAGCCTAGTAATCTCAACTGGTTGGTAGTAGTACATGGGAATGGAGGTTTTAGTATTCACATTGATTCCTTTTAGAAACTGTGGAACTGTCACACATGTCTATCAAACCAAAGGAACCAAGGGTGCCTAGGAATATCTACCAGGTTTGGGAAGGACTTGTGACACTAATATTAAATATCAGTGGAAGAAATCCTTGGGGTAAAAACCTACATTTAGTATGGGGTAACAGGGTAGTGAGTATAGTACACATGCCTGTGTATTTCTCTGAAACAGTAGGTAGATACTGGGGTCGAGTAGTAGTACACAAGAGGAGGGGAGGCTGGTTATACACAACAGTAGTAGTAGAAGA
Source organism: Iris pallida (assembly GCA_029216955.1). NCBI lineage: Eukaryota > Viridiplantae > Streptophyta > Magnoliopsida > Asparagales > Iridaceae > Iris > Iris pallida. The sequence goes on along the minus strand of JANAVB010010998.1, from coordinate 3,063,117 downwards.
AAGCCCAGAGGAGTACCACTTGCCCAGTATGGTGTTCACATAATGATTTAGTAATGAGTCACCCAAGATATAAGTCAATGGAGGTAGGAAGTTATAGACAGTGAGGATTATGAACGTACCATACAAAAAGGGTTTAGCATCAACTATTAGTACCACAATGAGGTAGACCAATAATGAATCTAGATGCTATTCAGGAATGTAAATAGTTATCTTCCAATTATATCTATTAATTCAAGTTAATTTATAAACATGTTGGGGATCTCGATTTAGTACTTGACAGTGCCAGCAGCTCAAGACCACAGGCAAGTATACCTTGCCTTCCTCTACAGTTTTATTTACATGTATTTCATTTCATTATCCAGTCTTTGGTTTATTTATGGACATGTGCTCTTCGTATTATATTCTGTTGAGTTATTTTCATTGACATATAGCTGTGTTCATGTTTGGCCTTGTAGTCACATTTAGAGTTGTTCTTACCAGTACTTTTCTTGAGTCGTGTCATAGGATGAGTACGTATAGTTGAATTGCTAAATGATTTATTATCGTTTTACACAACTAGAGAGTCCACAGTCGGGATAAGGGTTGATCAGTGCACCAGAGAGTCCACACTCAAGACGAGGGTATTTGTCGTGTTCATTGGCACCAGAGAGTCCATACTCGGGACGAGGGTATTTGCCTTGAGCTAACCAGAGAGTCCACACTCGGGATGAGGGTTAGTGCTTAGTTCAAACCAGTGAGTCCACACTCGGGATGAGGGTTTGGTTTCTATTGATCTCGTGTTCATTGTTCATCCGACAGTTCATTTACGCGTAGTGTTCTAGTATCCGGATTCATTATTATTTGTCAGTTGTTTGTCACTTTTCTTGTTATATTTCGTATTATTCTCATACATGATAAACTGTTAGATAGGCATGTTTTATGTATCTTGCTAGTCCTCTGAGGACCTGATGATCTCTTTAGATTAGCCGAGTTTGAGTCAGGAGCAGACGAGAGGGTTTGAGTCAGCACTCAGAGTACGGTGCCTTGCAGCTGATGTTGTCTTGATTAGCAGTTTTGTATTCAGTTAGTTATTTCATGTATTTCTCTATTTTTGTCTATTGGTAGTAGATTTGTGTCCACCGGACGTGACTTTGATTCTTGGAAATATTCAGTTTATATTCTTTATTGCTCAGTTTCATGGTTATTCATCGACCTTAGCTGATACTTGTTTATTCTGTGGATGATATATAGATTTTCCATGTAATGCTAGATTCAGTGACTTGTGAGTTATAGACATCGTTCTACCGTCGACACTGCGGCGTAGGCTGGGCTTGGACACATTTTGTATCCAAAAAGTGGGTGCGGATCATGACAATTATTTTGCTAATGGGCTTGTTGTGTAGCTTGGCCCATTGGTGAAGTGCTGCTGGCATGTATTCGTATACCTGGTCCTACGTATTTTGGGACTGGGGCATTATATATTTTTGTGGTGGCCCATGCAGGTCTACGTTAATCACTTCGGTTACGTTACTGTACCGACGTGAGCCTATAAATAGAATATGAAAGACCTATAGGATCACATCTACACGCATGATACCTTCCTTGACTTCGTTTCGAACTCTCATTTGACTTTTTGATTTGTATGCAGTTTGATTATGTTCTACCGTAATCCTTATTTATTCATGCTAGCAAGAAAAATCTTCATAATGGATGTATCTTTCCTTACTATCACATCAGGAAATCAGAGGCATAGACACTAGAAGTCATAGGTGCAGGTAGAGTCTTCGTGAATTTTGCAAAGTCGTAGTGATACCTAGGATAGTCGTACTACTACAAGCCTACAACCAATTAAGGAATAGGACTTGAGGAAATATCCAAAAATATGATTATAGACTTCTCTCTAACTCTTTAGCATGAATGTTTCCATGTTATCTTCTTTTTCAACATGATTGCTTTTGTGTTCTTTCCTACTCATTTGACTAAACCCTTTCATACTGTCTTCTTGAGTAATTCTTTCCGTTCTTTTTGTGCTAAGTTGTTGGAAAGTATCTTATGGATTGGTCTAAGGAAAAGTTTGAGGAATTATATTTATCCTTGTATTACGAAATCAAAGTTTTTGCAGCCAAAAAATACTGTCGAGACAGGACTTCATATAACGGTATCATGGCTACATATGTTTTTCAAATTCTACTTGAACCATATCCTATGCATGTTGAAATTTTTCCTGTATTTTCGTAAAAAGTTAATTCGAAAGTATTTTATGGATTTGGCCAAGATAAGCTCAAGAACCTGTATTATATGGCATGGCAGATGTGCACTGCAGCCATCCGTCGTATTATGGAACAAGAAAGTTATTTGCAGGCAGATGCACACTGACGTGGTAGTAACTTCATGTAACATAATCATGGAGATATATGGTTCTCGAGTCTTACCTAGACTACGTCCTATGCATCTTGTTTGGCCTCATACCGTTCTTGGAGATAATTCGACAAACCTTCCTTCTTTGCTTGACCCTACCGTTGTTTGAAGTTGGTATATAGGTTTGTTTGACCCAGTCATTGGTTCCTGTTACCTTCTATTTATTAGATGACTAAAATAGACAAACCTTATATTTATATTATAGAATATAATTAAGATAGATTATTGGTGTAATTATGAGGATGGGTAGCTAGAAATAGGTAAGTTTCTTAGAGTTGGATCCTAGTGAGATTATGAGTTGAGTACGAGTGCCTGGATATCGGATGCATAGAGCCAATTAAGAGAAATTGCTAGGAGTGAACTGACGAGTATCATTGAATAGGTTATAATACTATACCTACGATAGAATGGTACGACTAGTGGTATTAGAATTCTTCTGCAGTAAACACTTTAATCCTTTTTCCCTAGCTTATTTTCGAGAAGCATCTTAGAGTTGTGTTGGGAGTATTAAGGAATGAGAGATTATATGCTAAGCTTAGTAAGTACGAATTCTGCTTTGATAGAGTTCTATTCCTTGGACACGTTATCTTGGGAGAAGAACTTTCATTGGATCCGGAGAAAATAGCTACCGTAGAGTTTTGGCCGACACCAACATCGGTTGCAAAAGTTAGGAGTTTTCTCGGACTTGCCGGGTATTACCACAGGTTCATAGAAAATTTCTCACAGATTGCAGAGCCCATGACGCAGTTGACGCACAAGGATCAAGAGTTTTGATGGACAGAAGATTGTCAGAAGAATTTTGAAGATTTGAAGAAGAGCTTGACCTCAACACCTATTTTGACACTTCCTTCTGGATCGAGATGATTCATGGTTTATAGTGATACGTCAGGTAGTGGACTTGAATGTGTTTTGATGCAACATGAAAAGGTCATAGCCTACGCATCGAGGCAGATGATGGTATATGAGAAGAATTATCCTACTCATGATCTGGAGTTATCAGCGGTGATCTTTGTATTAAAGTTATGGTGGCATTATTTATACGGAGAGCGTAGAGGCATTATTTGTACGGAGAGCGTGTGGAGATATTTACGGATCATAAGAGCTTGAAGTACGTCTACACGCAAAAGGAGTTGAATATGAGACAGAGGCGGTTATTGGAGCTTATGACAGACTATGATATAGACTTATAGTACCATCCTGGCAAGGCAAACGTAGTGACAGATGATTTGAGTAGGAAGCCTACTGCATATTTCTTGGCAGCTTAGTCACAGTTATTAGAGGATCTTGAGGAGCTTAGAATAGAAGTCATTATGCTGGGACAACAATGAGTACTTGCCAATCTTGAAGTATAGTCATCACTTGTGGATAGAATCAAGACAGCATTATCTACAGATGAAAGATTTCGAAGACTTCGCGAGAGGACATAGGCTGGAGAGTGACAAATACCTGGACCAGATCTTGTAACGTAGACAGTCGAGAAAGTGAATCGGATTCAGAGTCATCTTCAGGCAACTCAAGACCGACAGAAGCATTGAGCCGATACGCATCGTCGACCATTGGAATTCAAGGAGGAAGAGCATGTATTTCTGAGGATCTAACCAATGCGGGGAACTAGTAGATTCGAGAGTAGAAGGAAGTTGAGTCCAAGGTATATTGGACCGTTCGATATCATGAGCGTGTAGGAGAGGTGGCATATCGTCTTGCATTACCCCATCACTAGAAGGTGTGCATGATGTATTCTATGTCTTACAGTTGAGGAGGTATGTGACTGAGTCCAGTCATGTGGCCGAATACTCTGAGATCACGGTTGGGCCCCAGTTTATCATACGGGGAGTTGCCGGTAGGTATCTTGGATATGAGTGAGAAGACGCTTAGAGGGCACACTACCAAAATACACTAAATTAGCGACGGATATTTAGCGACAAAATTTTTCAATCGGTATTAGCGACGGCTTAGTGGCCGCTCGCCGACTGATTACCGACCACACGCCTTTGCCATTTTTATTTTAATTTTAGGGGGAGGAAAAGTCGCACATCCGTCGCTACACTGTCGGAATAATAGCGACGGATTTACAGTCGTCGCTACGCAGTCGATTATTTGGCGGGAATTGTGTAGAGAATTGGCGGGACATATCTGTAGGCCTTTAAAAATGACAGTCACGCTGAGTTGATCAGGACAGAGTCAAAAGTCACGCTCAGTTGATCAGGACAATATTTACAAATCACGCTGGGGAGACAGCTCATCATTTGTCAGAGAGTAATTATGACTGACAGCACAACAGTCGAAGGATGTCTCTTCGTATGCCACGTATGCACAGAATTCGAGAGATCACAGCCGTCTATTGCGTGATTTTCGAAATCTTCTTCAGCAAGACTCAACCTTCGTCAAGTTGGCGTACCAAAAGAGCTTCTTGTCATTTAATGTGACTGACAAAAGCAATCACTACCAGAGATTTTGTGTCAGTCGAGGCACGCTGAATCAAGACAGCTGGCAGTTCTATCCCAAGTCTGCGTGTATTTTGAGTTTTCACTCAAATCTGCGTGGATTCTAAAGTTTTCTTCATCAAGTCTGCGTGGATTCTGAAGCTTCTTGCCCCAAGTTTGCATGGATTTTGAAGCTTTCTACCCCGAGTCTGCGTGGATTTCGTCTTCACCAAGTCTGCGTGGATTCTGAAGCTTCTTGCCCCAAGTTTGCGTGGATTTTGAAGCTTTCTACCCCGAGTCTGCGTGGATTTCGTCTTCAACAAGTCTGCGTGGATTTCATCAAATTGGAGTACGTGGCAGCCATGCCACTGATCTCTCGCCTGCGTGTCCTGTAACTTGCACACGACTCATGCATGATTGCCATGTGTCCAACAGTTACAGGCCACGTCCAGTAACTGCTCACAACCTTGCGTATGTTAAATCCTGCGTAATTTTCAACTAAGCACAGGCTGTGAAGACAGTTATCTTTTCAGTTATTATTTTTGACTCTATAAATAGAGTTCTTTTTCTCCTTCATTGGACAGATACATAGTTATCTACTGTCAAAATTTTGAGAACTTTTCTTCTTCGCATAGTCCAAGGGATAAAGTGATCGTCTTCTAGATCAGATTCCTACAGTTGTAATTTTCCCAGATACACAATAAATAAAGGAATTTATTTATGGAAAACAAATTGGCGACTCTGCTGGGGAAAACTATCTCCTCTTCTGAGATGGCAACAACTCAATGCGATACTTCGTCAATCGGCTCGACGAAGAAGGTGATGACGATCCAATTCGATCAACTCGCCTATGAAGAAATGCAGCGGGCTAAGAGTGGTAAGCCCACTATAGCCTCCATCATCACTGCCAAGTCGAAGGGACACTCTGTCTATGTCCCTAAGAATCAGTTGGCAGCCAATGGTGAAGTCTCTGCCACAGTGTCTGCTCCTAACACTGGCAAGAACTCTACTGCAAGCACGCACACTCTTGTGCGCTCGAAGATGACAGCAATCAAAGATCACGCTAACAGTACTGGCTCCTTAGCCAAATCTGTTCCAGTGTGTGTCTCCAAAGTTGAAAGTCACGCTGACAGTACTGGCTCCTTAGCCAAATCTGTTCTAGCGTGCAATTTTAACCTCAAAAGTCACGCTGACAGCACTGGTTCCTTAGCCAAGTCTGTTCCAGTGTGTAATTCTAAAATCAACAATCACGCTAACAATACTGGCTCCTTAGCCAAATCTGTTCCAGCGTGTATTTCTAAAGTCAAAAGTCACGCCAACAGCACTGGTTCTTTAACCAAGCCTGTTTTAACGTGTATTTCATCTAAGAAGAATAGCTCTTTAGCTATCTCTTCTTCTTTGCCAAGTTCTACCAGAACTGGGGGTGGTCTTCCACACAAAGTCCCTTCCAAAAGAAATAACTCTTTAGTTGTTTCTTCTGCTCCTGTAGTTTTTACTTCAGGAACAGCTTTGACTGACAATTTTGTTAGTCAAAGAAAAGGAGATGGTCTTTTGACTACTCTTCCTTCTGGACATTCTATGTCTCAAAACTTGAATGAGTCTAAGAAGAAACATTCCTTAATGTTTTCTTCTATGACTTCTTCGAATTGGGCACAGAATTTGTCTAGAAAAGGTCTGTTACCAACTCCTAATCAAGGGGGTGGTTCAACTCTTCCTTCTCTGCAAATATCCAGATCAATGGAAGGAAAACTCCATGTTTCCAAAACCAATGTGTTATCTCCAACTGATCTAAGAACAAAAATTAACACTTCTGGTGTTAAGAAACCATACCAGTTGGAAACAAGGATAAGAGATCCAGATGCAGAGTATGCAAGAAACTATGTGGCTCATATTAATCATTCTCTATATAATCAAGAGCCATCAAGACCCAAGAACAGGAAATATACTCCTCAATCTTCACAAACAGATTTACGAGAATATCTTCAACAGAAGAGAAGAAGTAATTCTGTGTCAAAGGACCATGCTGAATGTGACTTCTATCCAAGAGTCATAATTCAATGCAGATGTCAATCAATGGCTCATGATCATGTTGATCATGAATGTGACTTCCAGCCAAGAGTCACAATGCAATGCAGATATCAAACAAAACGACAATCTGTCTTCAATCGGATTCGGTGTGAACCTATGCCTGATGAAGATGAGCCTTTGTTTGCTTCTGTCAATATGACCTCTCGGGATGCTGGGGGTAGAGTTGATAGTCCAGATGGAGTATATAGAAATACCAGAGCAAGAGTCCTGGCCTCTAGTCAAAGAAATTTGATCTCTGAAGATGATTCTGAATTCCTTGGAGAATCTAACTTCCCACCTCTTCCTACTGGGGGTAGTTCTCCTATAATTGACTTTGATGCACAAAGCAATGATTCAGAACAAACAACATCTACCAGTTCATCAATAATTCCTCGTACAGTCACGACTTATATGGTTGATGGGAATACTGATGAACCTTCTTCTTCCTTGACTCCTCAAGATCAAAGAATTGCTTCTTTGGAACAACAAATGAAGTCTATGGCTGATACTATAAAGTCGATGTATGAACTCATGGCAACACAGATGCAAAATCGACAGACTGTACCAGATGCCATACCAACTGACACTGATATGAGTCCAGTACAAGTTCCTCCAGCAGTACAATCCAATACTCCTGGACCAGCTCAACCAAACCCTAGTCTCTCTGGAGCTGGGGGTAGTGCTTACAATGCTGTTCCTCCTCCCAACTATTCTCTACAAGTTATAACTCCACAATCTTTCGGAGTTGTTAATGAAGAATTGAGGAATCTCAAAACTCAATTCGAGGCATTCAAACAGAAAGATGGTTTACAAAGGTTAGGCATCAAACAACCTTATCCGATAGAATGGAAGCAAGTATCGTATCCTCCTAAATACAAGCCTTCCACTATCTCATTCTATGATGGAACCACTTCTCCAAGTCAGTTCATTAATCACTTTGAAGTGATGACTGATCAGCTGCAACCAAGCGACGCCCTCCTTACTCGGGTGTTTGTTGGATGTCTCAAGGGAACGGCTTATGAATGGTATAGAAGTCTCCCAGATGGGAGCATTACCTCATTTTCCGGTTTCAAACAGATGTTTCTTGAACGGTTCTATGAAGGGCTCAATGACATGACTATGTCTGCTCTTATTAGAATCAAGCAGAAAAATAATAAAACTACAGAAGAGTACATTGAACGGTTTCGAAGAGAAGCTCTGAAGATGCCTCTTGGAACTCCTGATGCTGTCACCATCGACATATGTAAATCAAACTTGTTGCCAATCATCAGTATGTGGACAGGATCCACTCAATTCCAAGACTGGCCTTCTTTCATAGTTAGTGCCAAGGCTGCAGAAATTAGTGCTGAAACCTTTAAAGGTTTAGGAGTGCAGATGACTCCTAAAGAAACAGGTCAAGGTACTAACAATAAAAACAATGCTCGCAAGGGAAAAGAAACTCTTGAAGTTAATCTTCAGAGCAAAGATGCATCAACTGTTCAAACTTCTTCTACAACTCAACAACCAAGAACACCTCGCCCCAAAGAAGAATACTCTTTCGATGACGACGATGTCCTTGGTATCTTTGAATGTCTGCTGAAAGGTAATAATTATACAATTACCTGAGATCAAGAAACCTGATGAAGCTGGTAAAACAGATCATCCCAAATACTGCCCATATCACAGAATGCTGGGTCATACAATTCGTACATGTTATGTACTGAAAGGAAAGATCCAAGAAATGATTAAATCTGGAGCTATCTCTCTTACTCCAAAAGAGAAGACCGTCACTTCTAACGTCGTCTCTATGCAATTCGGAGATTTCCCTCCTCAACTCCTTGAAAGTGGGATCGTTCCTATTCCCAAGGCAACTCTTGACATAGTGAATCTTCCTCCTCCACAGTCTGAAGGATTAGTGCCAATCACTTTGGAAACTGGAGAAATTATGTGGATCCATCCTGATCTAGTGGCAGATTTTGAATCGCCTTCTCCTCAAAAGACTACTTCTCAAAAGTCCAAGAAGGCTGGAAAGATTAAGTCATGTCATATGACTTCTCTTGGATCTATTCCTGACACAGAGCCAAAAGAGAAAGAAGAAGCACTTGTTAGTGCTACTCGAACGGGGAAACCTTATCTAAAGGATTATTCCAAGAATCCTGAGGATCCTCTTGATATCCTTCCAGCTGATAAAGATGCTTCTAATGTTCCTCCTGAAGAAGAATCATCCACTGAACCTGTTCCTCCCAAGCCTACAGCTCTGGAGAAAGGCAAACAACAGGCTCGGTTTGATAAGCCAATCAAGAAGTCCTCTCCTTTTGGACTTCAGAAGCCTTATAATTTTGATATTTTAGCTCAGCTTGCTAATACTCCAGCTAGAATGTCCCTCTTTGAACTTCTACGTCTTTCCAAAGAGACTCGGGAGACATTAAGTGAAGCACTTCTACAAACTGACTCTTGTCTTGCACAATTGAAGAAGCCAGATGCAGAACCTGCCACTTACTTACATTGCAACAGTGTATTGGAGATTATCCCAAATATCACCTTTACACAAGACGACATGCTATTGGAGGATAATCGACATGATCGGCCTCTCTACTACACCGGTTATATCGATACAATGAAGATAGATCGTATCCTCATTGATCCAGGGTCTGCTATAAGCATAATGCCAAAGAGTCTGTTGGATGAACTAAAAATCCCTCTTCACAAGCTCTCTAAGACGGTTACTACTATCCTGGAATTCAATCAAAGCCGAAGCGAGCCTTTAGAAAAGATTCATCTGAAGCTTCAGATAGGCGATTTCAGATCCAAAGTCACTTTCTATGTGATCGAGATCGTGGTATCCTATAATCTTCTTCTGGGGAGGCCCTTTCTTCATGAAAATAATGTGGTGCCTTCTACTCTTCATCAGTGTTTTAAATACGTTGATAGCAATGGAAGAGTACAAAAAGAAGTTGCTGATATAAATCCCTTCCATGGGGTTGAAGCTTATTTCAATGATTCCCGAATGTACAAAGAAGAGTATACAAGGGTTATACAAGCTATGGAGAAAGAGGATTCACAAAGTGAGACCTTAATAATTCCTGTTAAAGGTCGAACTATTCAGCAACAATCTCCCAAACTCTCTGAAGAAGGTTCTTTCATCATTCTGGTGAGTGGACGGATTTCTCCGTTACCTCAGTCGTTTGCTCAAGACACAATGATTATTCCTGTCAGTGGGCGTACTGTAATTCCTGCATCTCTACATATAAAACAGGATACTCTGCTAATTCCAGTTGGAGGGCGGATTATTCTTCCATCTCAAACTTCAAGGGAGCTCACCTCTTCTGAGCCATTTGTTATCGATCTTAATCGAAACAACGCTTCTTCTCGTTCTTCTTCTCCCCCTTTAGTCATTGACTTGGCTAAAATCTCTAAGGCTCAGCCTTCTCCCAATGTAAATACTGCTGAAAAGTCTCCATCTTTGCAGTATGCTGATGTGTGTAATTATGTTCATAGTTATTTACATTTGCTAGATGACTTGAAGGCAATAACTATAGGGGTTGTACAGACTGTTCATACAGATGTATCCCTAGAACCTGTACAATCTTCATACTTTCTAGTTCCCAGCAGAAAGCCAGGAGACATTCCAATATTCTTCTATAAAGGGCCCCAAAGTCCTTCTGATTTAGAAGATGAAGACAAAAATGATGATACTTGAAGATTACAACTACGTCGTTATAGTCAGCAATCTAAAGACATCATCAAAAATATGGGCTATGACTTCAGGACTGGCCTCAATAGTGGAAAGGGAAGAAAAATGCCTGTTCGTATTCCTCCTCTGAAATATGGAAGGACAAAATACGGACTGGGCTATATAGCCCCTACTCATTTTATCAATATTATCCATGAAGATCCCGAGTCTGACGAAGATAAGAGATCCGATTCTTCTAGTACCACTTCTTGGGATTCCGATACGAGTATCGGTGACTTCTACTGCAACCTTCTGTCTTCCAACATGGTTTCCATTGACCATTCTGAAGAAAGTGATGAAGACGAAGAAGAGTTTTGAAATCTCACCTGAATCGGAACAATGGGCCCAAAGATTAGATAATCAATAGGAGTTCCGTTTCGAGCAAAAAGAACCTCCGACTGAAGACAAACTTGTTCAAATAGATGTTTGTGAAGAGGGATCTCCCAAACCAATATTCATTAGTAAAAGTCTTTCTGAACCTGATAAGCAAGACATGATCAAACTCATTCGTGACTACATCGATGTCTTCGCTTGGAGTTATGAAGATATGCCAGGACTTGATCCACAAATTGCAACTCACAAGCTCAATATCTTGCCGAATGCTAAACCGGTCAAACAACAACAGCGACGATTTCGTCCAGACATTATGGATGCAATTGAAGTTGAAGTCAATAAACTCATAACCTCCGGGTTTATTAGAGAGGAACAACATCCCGATTGGGTGGCTAACATAGTTCCTGTCCTTAAAAAGACTGGCAAGGTCAGAGTATGCATAGACTTCCGCGATCTCAATGCGGCATGCCCTAAAGACGAATTCTCTCTACCAATCACTGATGTCATGATTGATAATACCTGTGGATTTGAACGGATGTCATTCATGGACGGGTATTCTGGATACAATCAGATTAAAATGTTTCCAGATGACGAGAAGCACACTTCTTTCAGAACGCCGATCGGTACATACTGTTATACAGTTATGCCATTCGGTCTCAAGAATGCAGGAGCAACTTATCAACGAGCTATGAGCACTATATTCCGTGAACATTTGCAGAAAATAGTCGAATGCTATGTTGATGATATTGCAGTCAAAAGTCGACAAAAGGAGGATCATATCCAAGATTTGAAGACTATATTTGATCTAATGCGTAAGCATCAATTAAAGATGAACCCTACTAAGTCCTTCTTAGGCGTCTCTAGTGGTAAATTTTTCGGCTTCGTCATTACCTCTAAAGGTATACACGTGGATCCCGAGAAGATCAAAGCCATCCAAGAGATGCGTCCTCCACGCACCTTAAAAGAGCTACGAGGATTTCAAGGAAGGATCACTTATATCAGGAGATTCATCTCTAATTTATCAGGACGCTGCAGACCATTCAACAAACTTATAAAAAAGGTGTTTCTTTTGTCTGGAATGATGAATGTCAGAAAGCATTCGATGATATAAAACAATATTTGATGAGCCCTCCAATATTGGTACCTCCCGTTTCAGGAATTCTATTTCTCCTATATACTCGAGCAATGAGTCATTCATTGGGTGCATTACTCGCTCAAAAGAATCAAAATGGTCACGAACAAGCCATCTACTACCTCAGTCGTACTATGACCGGAGCTGAACCTCGATATTCACCGGTCGAAAAAGAATGTCTAGCCTTGATGTTCGCTGTTCAAAAGATACGACATTATATCATTGGCCAGACTATTCATGTCATCTCCAGGATCAATCCTATACGGATCATGATGAAGAAACCCAGTGTTTTGAATTCTCGATTAGCTAACTGGGGAATCCTACTTGCTCAGTATGACATGCATTATATTCCTCAGAAGTCAGTCAAAGGACAAGCTTTAGCTGATTTTCTGGCGGCTCATTTAATTCTAAAAGATTCAAAACTCTATGACGAAATTCCAGATGAAGTCCTAGATTCAAACCAAATTGCTGAAGAAGATCCTACTTGGCGTCTATTCTTTGATGGAGCTTCAAGGATAAGTCCTAATGGTGATATTGTCGCTGGAGTTGGAATCGTTCTTGTATCGCCAGAAGGTCTTGCTATCCAAAGAGCTTATTCTCTCGATCAGCCGTGTTCAAACAATGTAGCTGAGTACAATGCATTACTCATTGGTCTTCAACTCGCTAAACATCTAAATATTCAACATTTGGAGGCGTACAGAGACTCTAAACTTATTGTCAATCAGATAAGGGGTACTTATGAAGTCCGCCATCAAGATCTGGTTCCTTATCATAGATCATCTATAATTATGGCTTCTTCGTTTGAAGAATTCTTCATTGAACATGTTAGACGAACATGTAACACAGAAGCTGATGCTCTAGCTAATCTTGCAGCGGTGTTGGCTATCCCAATTAGACGACAATAAATGATTATTGTTCACAATCGAGAATTATTTCATCTTGAAAATAACCTGACCCTAGGACTTCCAGTTGACATTGAAGAATCAACATCTCATGACGTCAACACAATAAGAGGATTTGGATTTAGTCGTAAATCTTTATCATCTTCATCTGATTCCAGCATGGAATTCATCTTCAGTCATTCGACCGAGAATCAAAATACGGATACGGATTGGAGACTTCCTTTCTTAGATTTTGTATTGTATGATATTCTTCCGGATGATCCGAGTGAAGCAGCATCTATCAGACGACGATCATTCCGATTCTATTATAATCATACAACAAAGACCTTATATCGTCGAGCCTATGATGGTTTACTTCTCCGATGTGTTGCCGGTGACGAGGCTCAACAAATTATTCGTGAAGCACATGATGGAATTTGTGGAGCACATCAGCCTGGACCAAAACTTCAAGACCGTATTCGACGTATGGGTTATTATTGGCCTACTATGGTATCAGACGCCATCGAATATGCAAAGAAGTGTAAAGCTTGTCAAATCTATGCAGATTTTATTCATCAACCTTCAGAATTTCTACATCCGACGGCAGCATCATGGCCCTTCGAAGCTTGGGGCATGGACATTATTGGTCCGATCAATCCGCCGTCATCCAAAGGTTATCGGTTTATTCTTGCAATAACCGATTACTTCTCCAAATGGGCCGAAGCCATTCTTTTGTCTGAAGTTAAGACGTCCAATGTCATTTGCTTTATTAAGCACCACGTCATCTACAGATTTGGTGTTCCTCGACACATTATTCATGATAACGGACCACAGTTCGTCAGTCAAAAGTTTACTCGATTCTGTGACGATCACCGGATCAACAATGTGGCTTCTATCGCATATAATCCGGCAGCTAACGGATTAGCATAAGCTTTCAACAAGACCATCATCAAACTTCTAAAGAAGTTTGTCTCTACTAACAAACGTAATTGGAGTGAGAAGCTCGGTGAATGTTTGTGGGCTTATCGCACTACAGTTCGTGATGCTACTAAATGTACACCCTTCTCTCTGGTGTATGGTTGCGAAGCTGTTCTTCCATTAGAGATTCAAATTCCTTCTTTAAGGATAGCAATCGCTAATGAACTCACTGCAGAAAATAATGATTGTCTTCGACTTCAAGAATTAGAAGCTCTGGATGAAAAGCGATTATCTGCTCAACAGAATATTGAATTCTATCAAGCTAGAATTTCAAGAGCTTTTAATAAGAAAGTCAGAATTCGGGCGTATCAAAAAAGTACTATGTATAAATGTAAATGCTTGTAATTATCAGACAGTTTCATGTTTAGAAATAAAATTTTTATTTTATTTTTATCATGAATGATGATACATGATATTAAAGAAGATCACTATCATCCTTTTCTATATTTGGATGTGGGCCACTGCCATCTTTCTCGAAGACGTGATCAGCAAAAGAGTCGAGAACCTCCTTGCTAGAACCCACGAGGAACTTGCAAACGGCCATCCTCATGGCTTCTTCTTCTTCAGTCTTTCCTGGTTCGAGCAGGAAATCCAGAATGTCCCTTGGTGGCTTGGGTGCAGACGAACCTTCGCCTGCTTCCGTCTTCTTCGATTGAACTGGATCAGCAGGGTGTTCTTCAGTGCCTTTCTGAACTTTTGAGGCAATTCCAGTTTTCTTGGATGCTTCTTCAGACGACATTTTTATGTTTGAAAGAAGAAGTGTTCGTTCTTGTCAGATTTCTGCTATATTTATAGGCAGAAGTTCTACAAATAATAAAACGTCACGTTCATCCGACGGTTCATCCATCCATTAATTGCGTTCATCCGACGATTTACACATTCATTAATACTTGACGGTTCATCCGTTCATTTATTCATCCGTTCATGATCTTCTATCAATTTATTAAGTGGGGATTCGTTATTGATCACGTTTTCGTAACCTCTGAATCAATTCCGAATCTACTTGCTCATTTGTCATTTTTGACCTCTGTATAGAAATCAATCTATTTTCTTTTGAGTTCCTACATATTATCACGTCCATAATACCTCTGATAATATTATATACTCTAAAACAGAAAAGAAGATTTCATTATCTATCATGTCCACAATTCATCCACAAATACAAATCTTTGAGCATAGAAGAATTATCATTTCCATTCTCATTTCACCACAAAAAGTCTATTACATTTTCTTAGACTTTCTTACAAATCATAATGGAAATCTATTACAAATCTTGGATTTTCATTCTACACCACAACAATAACCTAATAGAGATCTATCTTCTTCTTTGGATCTTCTCCGTCGGACCTTCTCCGTCAGGTTCGTTGTTGGTTGCAGTTCCTGACTGTCTGGGTCCCAGTCACGACCAGATCAGCAGGAATCAAACTCTGGTCTTCTCTCTCAGACGAGAGGAGAACCACAGAGTATGGCAGCCCGAAGTCGTGGTGCTGCCAATACAACTGGTGGATTGGGGGTAACCTCTCAAGGAAGACAGGAATGTATCCAAACCTTGGGATACAATTCCTAGTTCTCCCGTGAAAGGAACTCTACTACCTGATTTCTCGGGGTAGAGTTGACTCCATCATCCAACTCTCGTGTATAAAGGCTCTTCCTACTATCTGAGGAAGACCCTTCTATCCCACGAAGAGTTCTGAGTTGTCTGATTTATGCGTCAAAAGCGTATGAGCTCCCTGATGTAGATGTCAGCAGGATATTCTCCACAGCATCCACATCCCCAATGCCAGTTCTGAAGAAAATTTTCAGCCAAGTTTCTGCAGAAAGTATTAAGAAGAAAAAGATTAGATCAACAGAAATCATTCAGCGTGCATTTATCAAACAGAAACAGGCGTGTATTGTTCAAATCAGAAACAAGAAACAGAAAGCCTATCTTCAACAGCAAAAATAATACACGTATTATACTGACTTACCTTCAAGTTTGGTGCTAAGGATTGGCAAACTCATGTTTGATACAGTGCGCAGAAGTCGAATATTAGAAAACATTGCTTTCTTGTTTGAGAGTGAAATCTCCCAAAAATTTCATTCTCAGAGAAGAAGAAGAGGAATGGGAGATGAGTATCTGTGAAACTCTTCTATCTATTTAAAGGGCAAAGTACAAGTCTATTCTTGGAAAAGATCCGCATAAATAGCGCTCGTAAACCGTGGAATGAGTGTTACGTGTGCTTTAGAAGACAGAGCAACATTGGAAATAGTCAAAGGGTGCTAATTAATATTCTTCATTAATGCACGCAGATTAAACACATAAGTTGTACTTCATTCTTCAAGACAGGCACTGATGGCCTTACAAAAGACAAAACAAAAAGAGTGCAACAAAAGCACAAAAGACACGCTCTATTTTCTAGAGCGACTGAGCTTAATGCCTAGTTCTTCTACACTTTTGACCCCCATGCGGTGTAACAGAGCCTTCAATATTTCACGCTGCTCTATGAGGCTGCGCCCATCAGAAGAGAACGAGCCATCTAAGCCAAAATAGCTCAAGAAATTCTTGGCTAGTTGCAAGGGATCATCTTTGAGTTCGAAGACAAGGGGCTCTGGCTCTTCACCCCCAAAAGTGGGGTCACCATGGGAACAAAAGCCCAACTTGCGTGCTTCTTCCTCAGCTTCCTCTTTTGGTGTCATGTTGACGTAAGATGAAGATTAAATGAATCCTCTCCCTGACTAGCGACGGGCAAAAACCCGTCGCCCAGCAGTCGCCTTTTATGATATGTGCCGACTGAATATCCGTCGCTAAGTTGTCGAAGATATTGTTTTCCATAAATAAATTCCTTTATTTATTGTGTATCTGGGAAAATTACAACTGTGGGAATCTGATCTAGAAGACGATCACTTTATCCCTTGGACTATGCGAAGAAGAAAAGCTCTCAAAATTTTGACAGTAGATAACTATGTATCTGTCCAATGAAGGAGAAAAAGAACTCTATTTATAGAGTCAAAAATAATAACTGAAAAGATAACTGTCTTCACAGCCTGTGCTTAGTTGAAAATTACGCAGGATTTAACATACGCAAGGTTGTGAGCAGTTACTGGACGTGGCCTGTAACTGTTGGACACATGGCAATCATGCATTAGTCGTGTACAAGTTACAGGACACGCAGGCGAGAGATCAGTGGCATGGCTGCCACGTACTCTAATTTGATGAAATCCACGCAGACTTGTTGAAGACAAAATCCACGCAGACTCGGGGTAGAAAGCTTCAAAATCCACGTAAACTTGGGGCAAGAAGCTTCAGAATCCACGCAGACTTGGTGAAGACGAAATCCACACAGACTCGGGGTAGAAAGCTTCAAAATTCACGCAAACTTGGGGCAAGAAGCTTCAGAATCCACGCAGACTTGATGAAGAAAACTTCAGAATCCACGCAGACTTGAGGAAGAAAACTTCAGAATCCACGAAGATTTGAGTAAAAACTCAAAATACACGCAGACTTGGGATAGAACTGCCAGCTGCCTTGATTCAGCGTGCCTCGACTGACACAAAATCTCTGGCAGTGATTGCTTTTGTCAGTCACATTAAATGACACGAAGCTCTTTTGGTACGCCAACTTGACGAAGGTTGAGTCTTGCTGAAGAAGATTTCGAAAATCACGCAATAGACGGCTGTGATCTCTCGAATTCTGTGCATACGTGGCATACGAAGAGACATCCTTCAACTGTTGTGCTGTCAGTCATAATTACTCTCTTACAAATGATAAGCTGTCTCCCCAGCGTGATTTGTAAATATTGTCCTGATCAACTGAGCGTGACTTTTGACTCTGTCCTGATCAACTCAGCGTGACTGTCATTTTTAAAGGCCTACAAGACCCCCTTCAAAGTTTTCGAAAAATTGTAAAGACTTCAAAATTTTCGAAATACTTTGAAAATAAGATGATAAAATGAAATCAGTCACGCTGAGATGACTTCAAATTTTTCGGAAGTCGGAAAGACTTCGAAGTTCTTTGAGAATATCCAAATAAACTTATTAAATGTCATGATGACTCTTCATTTTCTGAGACTGATTACATCCAGTTTATGAAGAGTCATCATGACATTTAATAAGTTTACTATATACGATAAGAACATAGATGATTCACACTAATGTATGCTAGAATGAATCTTGGCTTGTGTTCTGAGCCATCCGTTCTGATCAAGCATCTTCCTTCTCCTCTCCTCCATCATGGCTCTGAACCAATCTGCTCCTCCCTACTTCCCTTCTTTTTATTTGACTCTCTCAGCCACATATGACATCCAGCTCAAGTGTAGAGTCGGGGGAGAAGAAGTGGGCAGGAAGAGGAGGGGGAAGCAGTACAGCCGGCGGCATGACCCGGAGGAAGTACAGAGGTTTTCTTCAATAGCCGTAGGAGAACTATAAGGATATATCTTTTCACAACATGTCATCTTGTCAAAGACCCTTCATATGAATATCATGTTACCGCGGTGTCGGAAGACTAACATGCCATAAGTTTTCTAAGCCGTGTGTTTTGACATAATCTTCCCAACTCTTTCCTCCTATGTAGTAATCTTGAATTATTATATAGCATGAAAGAGTTTGGAGGATTATGTCAAAACACACGGCTTAGAAAATTATGACATGTTAGTCTTCTGACACCGCGGTAACATGATATTCACATGAAGGGTCTTTGACAAGGTGATATATTGTGAAAAGATATATCCTTATAGTTCTCCTACGGCTGTTGAAGAAAACCTCTGTACTTCCTCCGGGTCATGCCGCCGGCTATGCTGCTTCCCCTCCTCTTCCTGTCCACTTCTTCTCCCCCGACTCTACACTTGAGCTGGATGTCATATGTGGCTGAGAGAGTCAAATAAAAAAAAGGAAAGTAGGAAGGAGCAGATTGGTTCAGAGCCATGGCGGAGAAGAGGAGAAGGAAGATGCTTGATCAGAACGGATGGCTCAGAACACAAGCCAAGATTCATTCTAGCATACGTTAGTGTGGATCATCTATGTTCTTATCGTATATAGTATCTGAAGGACGTAACAGAATCAAGATAAACTCACTAATGTATGCTAGAATGAATCTTGGGTTGTGTTCTGAGCCATTCGTTCCGATACTTGGCAATTAAGCCATTCGACTGGTGAGGCAGAAACTATAAGGCTACTTGCATGTTCTTCCAACTTTAAATTACAAGATTACTACATTAGGTTAAATAAATCACTAACGTCATCGCGGCCAATGTTTACAGTCTTCGTCTCAACTGTCTTCGATTCTATAATCCCATGCTTTCGGAAAATAGACAACGCAGACTCCATGGAAAGAATGGCCTTACATGCAAATCGTCTGTGATTATGTATCTTTTCCCTCCTTTCACAAATATGCCATCCTTGTTGCCTCCATCAGCAACCCCCTCCCACGTAATATCCTCATCCATTGCCTTACCACAGGGACATCGAACGCCAATAACCGAACTATACAGACGGCGAGTCTTGGTGTAGCACTCAAATGTGGGGCACCTGTAAATTCACCGAGGTTTTAAATCATCGACATTGAGTTTTAAACCCTCACGTAGCCTTTCTGCTTCACTTTTAGGGTCGAGCAGCATCTTCTTGCAAGTTTCGGTCTCCAGATACTTAGTGTCAAGATTCTGGACGCTTTCGTAGAGCATGTCAACGCATCCTAGCGTCAATTTCCTCGGCAGGAAATTGACGCTATGATGCATTGACATGCTCTACGAAAGCGTCCAGAATCTTGACACTAAGTATCTGGAGACCGAAACTTGCAAGAAGATGCTGCTCGAGCCTAGAAGTGAAGCAAAAAGGCTACGTAAGGGTTTAAAACTCAATGTCGATGATTTAAAACCTCGGCGAATTTACATGTGTCCCACATTTGAGTACTACACCAAGACTCACCGTGATGAGGTTAGTGATTTATTTAACCTAAGACATGGGATCATAGAATCGAAGATAGTTGAGACCAAGATTCTAAACATTATGTGAGTTCATCTTGTATGCTAGAATGAATTTTGGGTTGTGTTCTGAGCCATTCGTTCCCATACTTGGCAATTAAGCATGTGAAATAGAACTGATTATGTTTAGTTTGTCTTACTATACAGATTTTCATATCCAAATTGAAATGGATCGTTACTTCGTTGAGCGTACATGGATGTACTAGCGGATCAACCTCCTGGACCGTAGGTACTTATAAGTATTGACCGTATCGGATTAGTATCGATCTATCGTTTTGGTATGGGCCGTATCGGTTGGTATTGGTCTTAGCGAATTGGTATCGTCCTATCCGATATGTATCGGCCGTATAGCTAGGATTCATATTGGCCTTATCGATTTGGTATCGGTCATATCCGATAGGTATCGGCCGTGTTGGATTAGTATAGACCATTTCGGATTAGTATTGTGGAAGGTTTAGTAACAACTGTACTTGGATTTCTCTCTTCTAGAGCTAGATTACCATTGCAAGAGAGTCACGAGAGCGTAGATGGCCAGTTACAGAACATACATACTTCCTTTTCAATCTCGCTTTTCCTGATGAAAAAGGAAGTATGTATGTTGCTGTAACTGGCCAATCACGATCTGGTGATTCTCTTGCAATGGTATTCTAGCTCGAGAAGAGAGAAATCTAAGTACAGTTGTTACTAAACCTTCCACGATACTAATCCGAAATAGTCTATACTAATCCAACACGGCCGATACCTATCGGATATGACCGATACCAAATCGATAAGGCCAATATGAATCCTAGCTATTTGGCCGATACATGTACATATCGGATATAGGACGATACCAATTTGTTAAGGCCAATACCAATATGATACGTCCTATACCAAACCGATAGACCGATACTAATCTGATACACTAGATACTAAGTACATCTGGCCTATACCAGCGGATCCACAAATTACTGTACGATAGGCCCAACGACTCCAGTTATATCCGGTTATTGGTGAGTACATGATTACATAGTAATTCTGTTAGTCTTGTGATACAGATTTTTACTCTCTCATGCTACCAACGTCACAACTTTTCCAGTGCTGCTCCCTCTAATGATGATGAACGCAAAAAACCAACGTCATAATTTTTATAACTTGAGTAAATTTCTTTACCCTATATGAAAATTTCTGTTGTCAGAAAGATGGCTCCTAGGACTCGTCGAGGTGGTGCTGCTAGTCGAGGAAGGGGTCGAGGCAAGAAACCCTTGGAGGTCGACACGGAGAAAGTCTCCATCGTCAAACAAGAGCCGGTGACTTTTAAGGAGAAGGTGTTACCAAAGGTCGAGGTCAAGGAAGAACCGATGACCATCAGGGAAGAGATTGCTCCCAATCTTGAAGCTAAGGAGGAGCCACCGTCAGAGAGTAGTAGCATCGGGACCGACCCTCCTGTCCCTACAGAAGACCTCAACCAGATTGAGCCTTCGTATGCAAAGTGGCTGATAGAATGGTATATGCCTCAATGCAACTATCATCCCTGGCTGTGATGATTCATCGTCTGACTTGTGGTCTTTGTTGAGGCCAAAGTCGATTTTCCTATGTGTTTTGGAATATTTGTGAAAATTTTGGAATATTTGTGTTATGATCGGATTATAACGATGGATATTAGGTTACTGTAACTGGCCAACTCTTCCCTATGTGTTTTGGAATATTTGTGAAAAATTTGGAATAATTGTGCTATGATCGGATTATAACGATGGATATTAGGTTACTCTTCTGGATAATTGATGTCTATTTTATATTAATTTGGTTTGGTCTATATGATTCTTGGATAATTGGTGTGCATTAAATTCTTATGTGCATATTTGGTCTATGTGATTCTTGGATAATTGGTGTGCATAATATATTTGGTCTATGTAATTGTTGGATAATTGGTGTGCATTATATATTGGTTTGGTTTATGCACATTTTTGCGAACAGGGAAAGCGCTGTAATTTTTTTTTCAAAATATTCTCAGTTAGCGACGGACTTGTGACCATTTTGCGACGGTTACCACCAGTTGCCGACTACTCTTCGACTGCTATTCCGTCGCTAACTAGAGATTTGAAAATGTTTCCAGGTGGCGACGGATGGTCGACGGATTATCCATCGGCATGGTATATTGTTCGACGGCATAGCGACGACTTATCCGTCGGCATGGTATATAGCTCGACGGAATAGCGACGACCTATCCATCGCCTTTGTTCTGGAAATACCAAGAATTTCCAGAACAAGATCGACGGATAATCCGTCCGTATTCTGTCGATATATATCGACGGATTAGCGACGACATATTCGTCGCCATGTTGCTGGAAATGACATGAATTTCCAGAAGCTGATCGACGGATTTTTCGTCAGAAATCTGTCGCTAATCCGTCCTTTGTTA
The DNA here is from genome assembly GCA_029216955.1 of Iris pallida. Taxonomy (NCBI): domain Eukaryota; kingdom Viridiplantae; phylum Streptophyta; class Magnoliopsida; order Asparagales; family Iridaceae; genus Iris; species Iris pallida. The sequence goes on along the minus strand of JANAVB010010998.1, from coordinate 3,040,839 downwards.
TCGAAGGCGTCGACGGATTAGCGACGGCATGATACACTCTGATACGCTATTACGACGGTTTACCGACGGAAGTTTACGTCACTATTGTCAACACATTTCAGTATTGAATACTTGAAAAGGATGCTAGTCCGTCGGAACGTCGTCGCTACTGCTTTTTATTGTTAAGTCGATACTATTCCGTCGCATGATGACTACGTAGCGACGGACAGTTATTAGCGACGAGCTGATTGCAGACGGATTTTTTTGGCCAAAATCCGTCAGTGATCGGTCGCTAATTGTAATTACCGTCGGATTGGCGACGGATATGGCTGTCGCTAAATCGATAAATTTTGGTAGTGGCAGATGATTAGACTGGTTCGTGTTGCATGGAGGCACCATTCTTCGGGAGAATCAACTTGGGAGCGTGAAGATTCTATGCGTGAGCGTTATCCCCACTTATTCGTAGATACCGGTAAGTCTTAGCCAAATTATTCATATGATAAGATTCTCTATTTAATTATGTTATTTTTAATTTTGAGGACGAAATTTTCTAAGGTGGGTAGGTTGTAAGCCCCCTAATTTTTGGATTTAATTTTTAATTTTTTTAAATTTTTTTATATTGATATTTTAATTTATTAAAGTCAATAATGGCCATGTTAGTAGTTTACCATAGCTTTGACTTTTAAAGCACAACAAATATTGTTTTCTCAAATCCAGTTCCATATTTGACTTCTAGACTCGTCCATCTTCATTTTGATATATCGTGTCCCATCCAATTTTACTTTTCAATATTCCTTTGACTTCGCGCAACTTCGGGCCAACTTAGGCCAATTTGAGCCATTGACGTATTTTTAAGCCAACTTCCAATTTGATTTTGGGACTTGACATAGATCGAAACCGTATGACCCAATATATGGTTTTGACCCATGTTGAAGTCTACAATGCATATGCCTAGGGTGTACCATCCAATCGAGTTCTCATGTGCTACTTATTTGCAAATGGCACATGATACTCATTAAATTGATTTTTTTGGGTCCAATTTGACTAGTAATGCTACTCGGACCCTAACCTATTCAACCCTAATAGTTAGAGTCTAACTAGGAGTAACAAAATCAAGTACACATATATTTAAGAGAATTTTAGAGGTTTAATTGCAGCCATATGTAATATTTTCTTATATATTTGGCTTGGTCAAACATCTAACCAAAATAGGAAACCTATTAATAATAGTATGATTTGGAGAACCAAATCCTATCCAAATTAGATCAAACCAAACCCCATGCATTATATATATATATATATATATATATATATATATATATATATATATATATATATATATATATATACCTATCAAACCCTAACCATCCCCCTCTCTCATAACTGCCCACTACTCCACAAATTCCTCCAAACCTAGCGGCCAACACTCCAAACCCGAAACCCTAGCCGACCCCCCTTTCTTCACAAAATATAATTTCTTCTCTATTTCTACACCAACCACCACCACTTGGATGTCTCTCTAAACATTCCCTTCCACCTTAGCAACTGTAGGAGCAACCTTGCGGCCGTTAGAGAGGTGCACGACGTGCTACTTGGGCCGAAACTCCGTCGAATCGAAGTCTGAAATGTCAGAGCTTGTTAGTCGACTTGTAGATGACGTTTCATCCACTTTTTTTCATCCGTTTCTCCTCAAACCAAATCTGAGAGTTACCTTTGTATGTCTAATCCAACCTTTGCTCGCCGGATCTAATAGTTCCAAACGGTTTGCCCGTGGCGTTGATTCTACGACAGGGTATCCATAACTGACGAATTCTATTGCGGGCCACTTTTTGCCTATCTAAGGTCAGTTTCTAACCTTTTAATATTTTTATTCAGAATTTAGACGTCGATACCTTTCCGACACATATCTGAAAGTTAGGTTTCGCATCTGTTCACTATTTTTAAAAATTCATGACATTTGTCGTGTCACCGAACTCCAAAAAATTCTATTTTTCTTGTGTCCAAAAGTGTCAAAACTCCATGAATCCATTTTAAAGTTTGTGTTGTGCAAGGTTTAACATTATAAGTACTATTTTAACTAATTTTTGGGATTTTTACAGAATTTAGTAATTTTTTAATCGTTGTTTCGGGACTAAATTAATGTGTCGAATTGAGAAAGTCATATATGGCATTGACATAAGACCTCTTGTGGAAGGATTCCCCTATTGAAAATATAATTATAGCAATATATAAGTAATTATAGATAAATTCCAGAATTTAAATATATTATTTTATTATAATTGTAAATAATTTACGAGAGATTTTGATACCTTATATACTTATACAGTAGATGCAGTGTAGTAACAACGTTATGGCAACTAGGAGACGTCAATACTCATATAATTTAGGTATGGTATGTTGATATAAAATATTAAATATAGTGTATTATTATAGGTGAGCTTGGAAGGATCGACAAGGACACTGGAGTTGGACAGGCTTACCCGTAGACAGCAGTTACAGGCAAGCGTGCCTGGCCTTCGTTACAAATTATTCTTTTCTATTTTTTTTGTTCTTTTTGATTAGCATTGCATGACGTAGGACATTGATACTTAGAGTCCGTTTATAAATGGGTGCCGATGTCATGATAGTGACATCGAGTATTGACATTAGGCATTACGTGCATACTGATGTATCCATTGACACAATTGACCACAGGACACCGACACATTCATGATGCGAGGTTTACATGACTATTCGTGGTATTGACCTCATGTTAGCATTCTAGATTTTTTTATCAGTATTGCTTTTACTTCGAGATGACTGCACAGACTTGACATTGCTAGATTTTAGACATGGGAATTGGGGAGAACTTGACTACAATATCAGACCTATTGTAGTGTGGCCCGTTGTTTAGTGACCTTTATCTCTATAGCAGAGTAAGGGATTATCACTGTCGAGAATTGATTGTCCTTGGTGCCACAACATAGGTACTGGGGACAATATGTAAAACCCCTAAATTTTCTACTAATTTTTTTTATTAAATTTGGTACAAATTTAAATTTTTATATTGTACGTCGCGTAGTCGTATTATACGTCGCGCACAAAATTTTATTTTTCAAAATTGCTCGACGAGTGCGATTATGTGCGAGCGTACATATTTTTAAAAATATTATTTTTCTATTTTTAAAGTTTCAAAATAATATACCTAATAATTATTTTGTTATTGTTCCAAAATTTCCAACTTTGTTATTTTATTATAAAGCCTTTCATTTCTCATAATTATTAATAATAAATAATATTTTTATTGTATGCTAGAAAAGCATAATTATGAGAACATCATTTTGTACCTACATAAATATTTAGTAATTATTTATTAAGTTTATTTTTAAATAATAAGGTATTTTCGAAATTATTATAATAGTATTTTTGGAAAACATATTTTGAATTTATTGTGGCGATTTAAATCTTGATTTAAATTTATGGATTTATTTAAATAGTTAAATAATTGAAATTTGATTTATTGATTTGATTTTAAACTAAGGAAATTAAATTAGATTTAATTGGATTTGGATTTGGATTTAAATTAATTTAAATTAAATTACGAATTTATCTATTTTTGGGTTTAAACTATTCTTAGTTCTTATCCAATTGGGAATTCCCACATCCTATAAATAGGCAGGTACTCCTCCAACTTTTTATTATTCATCCACCAAATTCCACAAACCAATGGTGCGTGCCTCGTGTCCGTGTCCTCTTCCGACCGTAATTCTTATTCCACTATTTATACAAATACATTGCTCCTCCCCGTGCCGACAACCCCGGCACGATACATCAAATCCTAATTCCTAACCTAGCTCTAACCCTAACCCCGTCCCCGCCTGCTGCTCGAACCCGGCGACATCTCCATCCCGTACCCGACCTTCACTCCCGACACAACCCGACAGCTCCCTCCAACACCCGAACTCCACCACCGAACCCAGCCACCACCAACTGCTACCATCACCTGCCAACGGCCACCCCGCCGTTCCTTCCGACAACCAACCAGACCTCGGCCACCCGTCGACAACCCCGATCACCTCCACCATTGGCCAACTCCACCACCTCTAAGACCATCTCCGGCAACCACCCTTGGCAACCAACCACCACAGGATGACGCTGCCATCACCGTCACCTCCGTCATCCCCCTGAGAACCACCATCGACTTCACAACACCCACCACCGCCAGTACCATCGACCGCCCCCTGTCCGACCCATCTTCTCGCCACCCTCCATCCCGACCATCACCATCATCACTGTTACCAACACCACCACCACCACCGTGGCCTCGTCAGCATCCCGACCACCGCCACCAGCTAACTCAACCCCGTCAGCCACCAAATCCCCAAAAAAAAAAAATTTAAAACTCTAGCCCTAAACTCACCCTTACTGCCGCCGGCGAGGACCGACCCCGTGCTCCGCCCGCTCGCCGCCGCAGCCCCTCGCTTTTCGTGCGCCACCGTGAGATTTGGCCACCGCGCTCGCCTCTTCCCTTCCGCCATGAGCTCGGCAGCGCCGGTGATCCATGGCCACGCGCGCGCATCTCTTCGCCCAGCAGCTCCCCACGAGCCGCATCCCCTCCGTCCGACGAAGCGAGCCGCTCCGCCGCCCTCTCCCTCTTCTCCTTCCTCCCGCTCAACCCCTTCCTTCCGGGCCGGTGCCTCCAGCGCCGCGCCTCACCGACCTAGCCGCCCGACTGAGCCCCGTATCCGCCCTTCTTCTCAGCTCCGCCATCACCGCCGCACTCCGCGCCGCCGACTGCCTTTTCTCCGATCAGCCTCCCCCGACTTTTCCCCATTTCTCTCTCTCTCTCTCTTTCAGTACTGTGCTTTTTTTTGGTTGCTTTCATTAGCCGGGCTGTTCTCCTCGAAAGAGGAGAACCGTTTGATTTTTATTATTATTATATATTATTATTTTATTTTCCTGTTGTTTTTGTTTTATTTTTTTGGTTATTTATTATTATTATTATTATTTATATTATCATTATTATTAACATAATCATCATTAACATTATTATCATTAATATTTTTATTATTATTATTATTATTATTATTATTTCCTAGTATAAGTATAAGTTATGTTGTTTTCTTGCATTTATTATTTATTATTACTACATTAGATTTTTACATACAATGTACATACCATTAATTAGTATAGCATTAAATAGCAAATAGTATTAAGATTTTTATTGTTGTAAATTTTTCTAGTATAATTATTTTAGAATAAACATATATCCTCCTAAAATTATATTTGTCATAAAATAGTACTAGGCTTCCTATATTTATTTACAAAACTGGATTTCGAAGCGTAGATATATTATTATGGTATTTTAAGAATATGGTTTGGTCTAAAAATTATATTTTCACAAAAATTTGTTTTAGTCTAAAAATATTTCTAGATTTTTCAAGTATTTCTTTATAGTATTTGGAATAATAAAAACTTGGTTTAAATATAATTACTTTTCTAAATAGTTTATTTCTTTCTTTCTACCAATTCTCTCGAATATCCAACCTTGCCTCTTGCTACCATATTCCTATCTTCTTCCAAATCTCGAACTTATTTATATCGTCCCTAACTAAATTGACCGTCCTGGACTCGATGGAACTGTTCGTGTCACCATCCGTGGTCACCTTGTATAGTTGTTGCACTGAAGTCGCAGTTCATGTCATCTTGATCATCGCAGCACACCAGGCGCCCAATCAGGCAAGACACCTTGCCTTTACTGTTTAATTTCTTGCTCAATATCATGCATATTTTTACTTATTCTAGAAAATATAAATTGTACTTGCAAATTATTATATTTTAGTTGCATTTGGCCTAGAGTTAAGGGACTACCCTTGTTTGTGTTGCATTCATTGGCCGACACTTGTGTATCACGATGTCACGTGTCTCATATAGATCTCGGACGTACGTATCGACTGGCCATCGGTGCGCACATGCTGTGCGATAGGCAATAACTGCTAAATAGTTATGGTTGTCTAGAAGACTTAGCAGTTATTAAGAAGGTCGTGATGTGGATACAGCACATGTAGTGCATGGGGAGGATGAAGACAGTTATTAGGCGCAGGGGCTTTCACACCTTTACCTTCGTCTAGCTGCCATTTGTGACTCAGTCGAGAGCTAGTGGCCGTGCATTTATTTGTTACTTTTCTCTAGATGCCATTAGTGCCTCGGTTGAAACACAAATGTGCCGTACATTTACCTTCGTATAGCTGCCGTTAGTGACTCACCCAAGAGCTAGTGGCCGTGCATTTATTTTTTTTCTAGCTGTCCCTTAGTTCTCGCTCGAGTGCTAATGGGCCGTGCATTTACTTTTCTCTAGACGCCACTAGTGCCTTGGTTGAAACGCTAACGTGCCGTGTTTCTAGCTTCGGGAGCCCTTGTGTAGAACGTTGTCTTCAAATGCATATTCACATAGAATGGTTAAGAACCTTTATTTGTGTAGTTTTCTGTTGAGCTTTATTTATTCAGTTATTGGCATGATATTATGTGTCTTGTTACGTCCCTCTGAGGACCTGGTTGGCTTGCCAGGTGTGTGCTATTATCTTTCGCAGGTGTTCTAGCTCTAGCCGTGTTCATCGCTATTCCTTCGAGGATGATTGCGCTTGGATCGTCTTCGCTTCGCTCACCACTCATTTCATTTTCTATGTACTTTTCCTTATTTTATTGGTAGTGAATTTGTCTCCGCCCAACATATTGTATCAAGACAATTCATTATCTTTATATGATGTCTTTTATTCATTTATTTTGCGTGGATGAGATTAGTATGGTTCTACTGCATTTTACAGTTTATGTATTTATACGAGACTTCCATATATTGGAGTATACTTCGTATGAATACAGCTGGCATGTCTACATTTCTAGTCCTACGTATTTTGGGACTGGGGCGTTACATGTTTTTGTGGTGGCCCATGCAGGTCAAGATAAATTGTTTGGTTACTTTACCGTACCTAGCAAGCCTGCGTATAGGATTAGAAGCCTAGGATCTCATCCACATACTTGACCTCTTTCCTTGAATTTATCTACCGTTTGACTCATCAATTGCATCTTGCTTGCTTCCTTCCATCCCCATTCTTATCTTTCCTTTGTGCTTGCTAGAGATTGACTCTACTAGTTAGTTGTCCCAAACCACCATTAGTTTAATTCTTTAAGTTGGGTAGAATACCTTATGAACTAGCAATCCCTTTGACCTAGTGACCTATATTAGCAAGCTTAACTAGATTCTAGAATCTAGAGGACCTAACCCGTCTAGCCAACCAAAGACTTAGACAAGAAGACTATAGGACGACTGTATGACTTAGAATCCTTCTACATTCTTTAAATCTTAATCTCTCATGCCTATATTTTTACCACTTTGACTAATGTTGCAACTATAATCTAGTTTTGCAAACTCATCCATTTATCGAGTTTGTTCATGACTTATGCTATTGAGCGGCCGCTCACTAACATATTGTCTAATCAGAACCGGTGCAGGATGGTCTGATCAACCAAGTGCACTTTGGTTCGCCTTTGTCTATTACTCTACGTGGATGGGGACATAATTAAACTTTGCCCTTACAATCCCATCCACGACTGTCTTGACAATTCTTTTGAAATTATTCGATCGACTTTGAATCACGTATTCGTATTCGATAACGCCTCCTTCGAACTCTATATTGCTTTCGTCTTCACCTATTTTAGGAGGAGAGAAACGTTGTGCTAGAAATTCCTCTAGCTATCCTATCACCTAATGACCATTATCACTCGATGTTGTCATATCTTTGTCTTGAACTACTCGACCTTTCCCTCGACCCTAATTCTACTATTTTGACTTTCTAATCACTTGAATTTAAGAGTGATTACAATCGTCTCTTAATCGTATCCTCAACCTAGACTACGACCATATAAACTTCGAACCCTTCTATCTACCGTTGTGCCCTCTCACCCCCTACTAATTCTTAATTTCGAGGACAAAATTCTTTTAAGTTGGGTAGGATGTAAAACCCCTAAATTTTTTACTAAATTTTTTTTATTAAATTTGGTACAGATTTAAATTTTTATATTGTACGTCGCGTAGTCGTATTATATGTCGCGCACAAAATTTTATTTTTCGAAATTGCTCGACGAGTACGATTATGTGCGAGCGTACATATTTTAAAAATATTATTTTTCTATTTTTAAAGTTTCAAAATAATATACCTAATAATTATTTTGTTATTGTTCCAAAATTTCCAAGTTTGTTATTTTATTATAAAGCCTTTCATTTCTCACAATTATTAATAATAAATAATATTTTTATTGTATGCTAGAAAAGCATAATTATGAGAACATCATTTTGTACCTACATACATATTTAGTAATTATTTATTAAGTTTATTTTTTTAAATAATAAGGTATTTTTGAAATTATTATAATTGTATTTTTGGAAAACATATTTTGAATTTATTGTGGCGATTTAAATCTTGATTTAAATTTATGGATTTATTTAAATAGTTAAATAATTGAAATTTGATTTATTGATTTGATTTTAAAGTAAGGGAATTAAATTAGATTTAATTGGATTTGGATTTGGATTTAAATTAATTTAAATTAAATTAAATTACGAATTTATCTATTTTTGGGTTTAAACTATTCTTAGTTCTTATCCAATTGGGAATTTCCACATCCTATAAATAGGCGGGTACTCCTCCAACTTTTTATTATTCATCCACCAAATTCCACAAACCAATGGTGCGTGCCTCGTGTCTGTGTCCTCTTCTGACCATAATTCTTATTCTACTATTTATACAAATACATTGCTCCTCCCCGTGCCGACAACCCCGGCACGATACATCAAATCCCAATTCCTAACCTAGCTCTAACCCTAACCCCGTCCCCGCCTGCTGCTCGAACCCGACGGCATCTCCATCCCGTACCCGACCTTCACTCCCGACACAACCCGACAGCTCCCTCCAACACCCGAACTCCACCATCGAACCCAGCCACCACCAACTGCTACCATCACCTGCCAACGGGTACACCGCCGTTCCACCCGACAACCAACTAGACCTCGGCCATCCGTCGACAACCCCGATCACCTCCACCATTGGCCAACTCCACCACCTCTAAGACCATCTCCGGCAACCACCCTTGGCAACCAACCACCACAGGATGACGCTGCCATCACCTTCACCTCCGTCATCCCCATGAGAACTACCATCGACTTCACAACACCCACCACCGCCAGTACCATCGACCGCCCCCTGTTCGACCCATCTCCTCGCCACCCTCCGTCCCGACCATCACCATCATCACTGTTACCAACACCACCACCACCACCGTGGCCTCGTCATCATCCCGACCACCGCCACCGGCCAACTCAACCCCGTCAGACACCAAATCCCAAAAAAAAAACAACAATTCAAAACCCTAGCCCTAAACTCACCCTTACTGCCGCCGGCAAGGACCGACCCCGTGCTCCGCCCGCTCGTCGCCGCAGCCCCTCGCTTTCCGTGCGCCACCGTGAGATTTGGCCGCCCCTCTCGCCTCTTCCCTTCCGCCCTGAGCTCGGCAGCGCCGGCGATCCATGGCCACGCGCGCGCATCTCTCCGCCTAGCAGCTCCCCACGAGCCGCATCCCCTCCTTCCGGCGAAGCGAGCCGCTCCGCCGCCCTCTCCCTCTTCTTCTTCCTCCTCCTCAACCCCTTCCTTCGTAGCCGGTGCCTCCAGCACCGCGCCTCACCGACCTAGCCGCCCGACTGAGCCCCGCATCCGTCCTTCTTCTCAGCTCCGCCATCACCGCCGCACTCCGTACCGCCGACTGCCTTTTCTCCGATCAGCCTCCCCCGACTTTCCCCATCTCTCTCTCTCTCTCTTTCAGTACTATGCTTTTTTTGGTTGCTTTCATTAGCCGGACTATTCTCTTCGAAAGAGGAGAACCGTTTAATTTTTATTATTATTATATATTTTTTTATTTTATTTTTTGTTGTTTTTATTTTATTTTTTTGGTTATTTATTATTATCATTATTATTATTATTATTATTTATATTATCATTATTATTATCATAATCATCATTAACATTATTATCATTAATATTTTTATTATTTTTGTTATTATTATTATTATTATTATTATATTATTTCCTAGTATAAGTATAAGTTATGTTGTTTTCTTGCATTTATTATTATTTATTATTATTATTACTACATTAGATTTTTACATACAATGTACATACCATTAATTAGTATAGCATTAAATAGCAAATAGTATTAAGATTTTTATTGTTGTAAATTTTTCTAGTATAATTATTTTAGAATAAACATATATCCTCCTAAAATTATATTTGTCATAAAATAATACTAGGCTTCCTATATTTATTTACAAAACTGGATTTCGAAGCGTAGATATATTATTATGGTATTTTAAGAATATGGTTTGGTCTAAAAATTATATTTTCACAAAAATTTGTTTTAGTCTAAAAATATTTCTAGATTTTTCAAGTATTTCTTTATAGTATTTGGAATAATAAAAACTTGGTTTAAATATAATTACTTTTCTAAATAGTTTATTTCTTTCTTTCTACCAATTCTCTCGAATATCCAACCTTGCCTCTTGCTAGCAATATTCCTATCTTCTTCCAAATCTCGAACTTATTTATATCGTCCCTAACTAAATTGACCGTCCTAGACTCGATGGAACTGTCCGTGTCACCATCCGTGGTCACCTTGTATAGTTGTTGCACTGAAGTCGCAGTTCATGCTACCTTGATCATCGCAGCACACCAGGCGCCCAATTAGGCAAGACACCTTGCCTTTACTGTTTAATTTCTTGCTCAATATCATGCATGTTTTTACTTATTCTAGAAAATATAAATTATACTTGCAAATTATTATATTTTAGTTGTATTTGGCCTAGAGTTAAGGGACTACCCTTGTTTGTGTCGCATTCATTGGCCGACACTTGTGTATCACGATGTCACGTGTCTTATATAGATCTCGGACGTACGTATCGACTGGCCATCGGTGCGCACATGCCGTGCGATAGGCAATAACTGCTAAATAGTTATGGTTGTCTAGAAGACTTAGCAGTTATTAAGAAGGTCGTGATGTGGATACAGCACGTGTAGTGCATGGGGAGGGTGAAGACAGTTATTAGGCGCAGGGGCTTTCATACCTTTACCTTCGTCTAGCTGCCATTTGTGACTCAGTCGAGAGCTAGTGGCCGTACATTTATTTGTTACTTTTCTCTAGATGCCACTAGTGCCTCGGTTGAAACACAAATGTGCCATACATTTACCTTCGTCTAGCTGCCGTTAGTGACTCACCCAAGAGCTAGTGGCCGTGCATTTATTTTTCTCTAGCTGCCCCTTAGTTCTTGCTCGAGTGCTAATGGGCCGTACATTTACTTTTCTCTGGACGCCATTAATGCCTTGGTTGAAACGCTAACGTGCCGTGTTTCTAGCTTCGGGAGCCCTTGTGTGGAACGTTGTCTTCAAATACATATTCACATAGAATGGTTAAGAACCTTTATTTGTGTAGTTTTCTGTTGAGCTTTATTTATTCAGTTATTGGCATGATATTATGTGTCTTGTTACGTCCCTCTGAGGACCTGGTTGTCTTGCCAGGTGTGTGCTATTATCTTTCGCAGGTGTTCTAGCTCTAGCCGTGTTCATCGCTATTCCTTCGAGGATGATTGCGCTTGGGTTGTTTTCCGCTTCGCTCACCACTCATTTCATTTTCTATGTACTTTTCCTTATTTTGTTGGTAGTGGATTTGTCTCCGCCCAACATATTGTATCAAGATAATTCATTATCTTTATATGATGTCTTTTATTTATTTATTTTGCGTGGATGAGATTAGTATGGTTCTACTGCATTTTACAACTTATGTATTTATACGAGACTTCCATATATTGGAGTATACTTCGTATGAATACAGCTGGCATGTCTACGTTCCTAGTCCTACATATTTTGGGACTGGGGCGTTACACAATACCCTGCTGAGGTGCTAGTGAGTCTTAGTGGAAGGGGTCTAGTATTCTAGAAAAGTATCTCACTTGCATAGCACATAGACGAATACAGTAGATTGCCTTAGTTCATATTTCCATTTCTGTATATTGGCATATATATTATGCACCTTGCTAGTCCTCTGAGGACCTGGCTATTTCCCAGGCTTAGACGAAGCTGAAGAATACCCAGAGGTTTACGGTTCGGGAGCTGAGACCAGAGGCGTACTGGCTCAGGAGGACGAGATAGTGCCAGAGGACTTCTCGTGATCATATTACATTCATATTTAGTTTTTTCTATATTATTTCCTTTTCTTTTCATCAAACTTGCAGTTGATTTGTACTTTGTCCCTATCTCTATGGTTTCAGGATATTTTACCCGCACAGACTTCATTACTTTTATTGTTGGATATTTGAGACATTTTCTTATTTATTCTTGATCTCTTTGTGGACTCTATGGATGTGATTAGATGTATATACCTGTGGACTGTATTGTATTTCTGGGTGTTATCATGATTTACAACTTAAGTATTTCGCTAATGGGCTTGTTGTGTAGCTTGGACCATTGGTGAAGTGCTGCTGGCATGTATTCGTATACCTGGTCCTACGTATTTTGGGACTGGGGCGTTACATCATTGGGCGTGATCTTCTGTTATGTTCCTTTACTAAAAAGTATAGAAAGTTCATCTTTCTTCCAGGAAGGAACTAAGAAGAAGGAATCCTGCATTGGTTCGAGCAATACTTCATCTTGGAGAGGTTGAATTGCTCCTTTGGTAAGTGGTTCGAAATTATTTAGCATTTCTAAATAACATCGAGTATAATAAAAACGTCAGTATACTATAAAGGAGATGCTACTTTATTGATTTATACATCATCATTTACAACATGATTCTTAGCCTTAACAGAAGGTTTAGTAAGGTTGATTACCAGAGGAGGAGAAGAAGGATTTTTGGCCTTAACAGAAGGCTTAGTAAGGTTGATAACCAGAGGAGGAGAAGGAGAAGGAGAAGGTTTGTTACAATGAAGGTCGATAACCAGAGGCTCAAAAGAAGTGTGTTCCCTTTGTTCCCTTTCTATAGCAGGAAGCTGTTTGTTATGAGAGGAAAGACGGATAGTCAATGCCTGAGAAAAAGAGTGATGAATAGTACTTTCTTTGACGGGGATTATGAGCCCCTGTTTTTCAAAAATTTATTTAATTAGTGTTAATTAGTTGTTAATATCATATTTAGCCTTAAAATATTATTACAATTTTTAGGAATTTTTCTAGAATTTTTAAATGAGTTCTAAATGAGTTTTAAATACTAAAATATTATTTTGCAATTAATTAAAATGTTTTAATATCATTCTGTAATATTTAGAATTGTTTTTATATCAATCTGCAATTTATTAAATTGTTACAATAGCAGTTTGCAATTAATCAATTGTTTTAAATTACGGAATGCAAATTTTTATTTGCATTTAGTCTTTTAGGGACCCTTTCATAATATCCTAAAACTATGGGACCTAAGTGTAATTCCTAACCATACCCACCCCCGACGACTCGGGCTGACCGACGACCGCCACGCCGACCTGCCCCCGCCATTTTCGGCCAGCACGACGCCCCCCGACCGACCTAAGCCACTATAAAACAACCCCCCGTCCTAAACCCTAACCCTAGCACAACCCTACAACCACCCAGCCACCCACAACCGCCCCGACAGCCTAAACCCTAACCCCAACTCCGACGAACCCTCGTCCAGCCCCCACAGCGACACTCACCGCCCCAACCACCATCAACCGACGCGCCACGCCGAGGCGAGTCGATCGCCACCAAGCGCCACCGTCCCGACGCTTCCTCCGTCGTCCAGCTCGTTCGAAACCCTTCCTGTTCGTCGCACACGTAAGTTGCAGTTGCATTTTGTGTCGTGCGTGTCTCGATTCGACCTATATTGTTCGCCTGGACACGACGACCCCAACACTGTGCTCGGACACGCGTCTTAGGACCTGTGCGTGTCGTGCATAGCGCGGACACTTAGACTCCTGTGTCCCTAACTGCCAGGACACAGAATGTTTTATCGGTTTTTATTATTATTATATAACTAAACCTAAATAAATTAAACTAAACCCTCCCCCTAACACAAGCTGCGGGCTGACCCCCTGGCCAGCCCGACCCAACTTGAGAACCCGACCCAGAGGGCCGAGTTCGATCCCCCCCTGTGTGTTCTGTTTCCTTTTCTTTTTCTTTTTTCTTTTTTTTTCTTTTTCTTTTATTATATTTATATATATGTATAATGTATATATGTATTTATGTATTATTATATACTGTTATATAAGTATTTATACAGTATTTATATTTGTGTATATATATATATTATATTTAGTATTTTTACTTATATAATGTATATATATATATATATAATATATATATATATATATATATAATATATATATATATATATATATATAGATATATATATATATATATATATGTATATATATATATATTAGGTATATATGTATATGTATTTCTTTATGTATAGTATTATTATATATTTTTTACTGTTTTTATATATATATATGTTTATGTATATGTATATTATATATTTATTTCTTTATATATATATTTCCATATACATAAATTATATATATATCTATATATATATATATATATATATATTTATATATAATGTTATATAATATATTATCTATTATATATTATAATATATATATATATTATATATATATATATATATATATATATATATATATTTACTGTTTTATCATATATTATATATATATAATATATTATAATATATATATATCTATATATATATATTATATATATAATATATATATATATTTATATATTTAAAATTGTTATATCTATATATATATATATATATAATATATATATATATATATATTATATATATAATATACATTTTAAATATATATATCTCTATATATATCTATATATATATATATATATATAATATATATATATATATATATATATATATATAATATATATTATATTATATATATATATATCTATATATCTATATATATATAACAATTTAACCTCTATATTAAAATATATATAATATATATATATATATCTATATATTATATATAAATAATATATATATTATATATATATATATATATATATATATATATTATATAGATATATTATATATATATATAACAATTTACCTCTATAAATTATTAATATTGTACATATGATATATTTTGATATATGTAAATATACTTGTCATATTTATATGACTACTATGTATAATTTTACCTTATTAAAATATTAATATTTATTTTGTACTTAAACCACTTTGTATTTTGGTGTATTTTAATTACTGCAACCATTTGGTGTCCAAGTCTAGCATGGGTTTTTGGGCTCAAATATGTTTTCACACATTCAAGACCTGTACAAGTCATATTGGACTTAATTCATGGCCTTGGGTCCTGTATTGAACTTTGGTTCAAATTATGTACATGGACAAAAATACGCAGATAATTAATTATTTAATTTTAGACTGTGTACCATGCTATTTTTGAATTTCTAAAAATACTTTAATTACTGTTAAAATTCTGGAAAAATAGTATTTGATACTATGTTATTTAGCTAATTTATCATAATTTTTACAGTATTTAATTTATAGTTTTGCCACTGTTTTGGCATATGAAACCAAAACTCATTTTCTATGTACTTAGGAAAACTGATTTTATAAAATACTTGTACTGGTTAATAAATTCCAGAAAAATTATAATAAATTTCTATAATTAACAAAGATCATTTTGGTACTTTAATTTATGTAGAATTAAACTTTTGTCTTTCTCAAAAATTGTTGGAACATAATGTTCATTTGATTTATTTATTGAATAATTATGACTTGCAACTTTTTGTGTTATTTTGAGTTATAGCCGTGTTGAACCTCACCCCCACTAGTGTAAAGACCCTAAAAGTTAGTTATAGTAGTATGTCACCCTATATTGGTCTCCTATGCTAAAGTCATCATTTTGGCTAGGTGCCCAGTCACAAGTCGTGTTGCACCAATTAGTGTCTTAGTGTTTTAGCTTAGTGTAAAAACTAAGTTTATGTATTATTTCTACAGTGACGAATTACCAGATATCTATAGCACTTTTATCGTAGCTTGCTTTGCTAGAGACAAGTACTTTCTATAAACTTTACATACTGTTACATAAATGAACTGCAAATCCAACAATGTTAAATGCTGATCCTTGGGGTAGCAAGTTAAAATATCACATATTGTACTTTCCATTACTACCATGCTTAGAACAGTCTTTATGTATCTCTCACATGATTAGAACCTGGGTTATGGGAAAACTGTTAGTAGCATACGTGATCATGTCCCTTACTCGTACGTACGTACCGAGCAAGGTTGACATTTTATTATACCTTGTCGTAGGCGCACCAGCTGTATTTGTACGTATGTGCATCTATTGCTTGTTTTACTTGTACGGAAGTATATTTTATATACTTGTACCACAGTATATTTTACACCTATTGACGATCATGTACCTGCTACAGTTTTAAACATTACATATACATCTGTCTCTATGACATATGTGTCCTTGCCATGATAGATATATGATGCCATGTTTCCAGTTATTCCTCTTATGTTTTTTATGTTTCATATGCTAGTTGTTAGAATCAGTACTTGCTCCCGTCCTGACAGGATAATGTTGTAGGTATCCTTACTGAGGAGGAGTTACTCTGCGACTCATATTATGGAGATACTGCCGAGGACCAGGCTTTGCCTTACGAGGATGTACCTGCGGGGAAACTCGTCTAGTTTGCGTATTAGCTTGGGATATCTAGTATAGTCATGTATTAGACTACGTATTTTGTAATTGGACATGTATCCAGTTTTATATTTCAGACTTGTACTTGGACTTATTACTATATGAGACGACTTTTGTGTTTGGAGCATTTATGGACTTTTTCACTTAAAGAACTTTTAGCACATTTAGTCTTATCTTGTTATCTCTAGAACAACTTACTGCGCTTTATCTCAAGCACAGGCTGGACATGACTCGGCCCGGCCCAAAAATTTGGGTAGCGGGTCGTGACATATTTTTAGTGGTGGCCATGTAGGTCCTGACTTAAAATGTTTGGTTACGTTATTGTACCAAGCATGCCTGCAATTAGAAACTTAAGGTAATTAGACAATATTAGGAATGACGCTTAGAACACCTAGAGGAATACTAGGATTGCAACATAGGAAATACATCACATGCTTGCTATTATAATTAGATTTTTTGTCTATGATTGTTTATTTTAAAGAGTCCTTATAAGTCCTTTTTATTGTAATTAGATGGTGCTTACTCGTTCGTCCCAGTATGTCACACCTGAGAATAGCGCACTCCATATCCAGTCAGCTAACCAGTTGACTGATACACCTCCACCTCCACCTACCAGACTTCGCCACTCCACAAATCCACCAACCCAGATGCCTCTACCATCTTCCACATCGTAGTCCCAGCAGGACCCGATACTTCTACCACCCCTATTACTATACCTACCCAGGCTTCCGTCACACTCGACAGGAACCAACTGCTCACTCTGATCCAGGGGTTCCTAACGACCCATCAGGAGCAGACTACCTACTCCGCCAGAGCATAGAGCGTTCTGAGGAACGTAACGTGGTCCTCCCACCTGTAGAGCCGCGACAGAGAGCGAGGACGATCAAGGACTACATGGGTCTGAACCCCAAGGAGTTCTCAGGGAATGAGGGCATAGTAGTAGCAGATGATTGGCTAGACTCGGTAGAGAGGAAGCTCCTTGGAGTTAGGATGCCGGACGACCTCCAGGTCGAGGCAGCGGGATTTTTGTTGATAGACTTGGCAGAAGTTTGGTTCCGGAATGTGCCGTTGTTTACGAGAGGGAGGGCCACTTGGGATGAGTTCAAGACCTAGTTCAAGAAGAAATTCTTCTCGACCACTGCTAGAGTAGCCATGGGGCTACGATTCCAGAACATCCAGCAGGGGAACCGTTCTGTTACCGAGTATGCGGCAGAGTTTAGTTGCCTGAGCCGTTTTGCTCCTAGTCTGGTTGCAGACCCAGAGGAGATGACCCGTAGGTTTTGCCATGGTCTAGTTCCAGACATTGGCATTCTTATAGTGGCAAACGGTACGACTGACTACTACCAGAGCCTAGAGTTGGCCCGGAGAATTGAGGAGCGTCTTCTGTCTAGCAAGAGGCCGGCTTCTGTATATTATGAGGGACCGTCCAAGCGTCAGGATTTCCAGCAGAGAGCACCGACGCCACACCAGCAGACATACCGTCCCCCTACATCACATCACCAGACCCCGCCGGTTAGAGCCCCGGGACCCCGACAGCAGCAAAGGGAGCTATATATTCTTTCTGCGGAAGACCAGGCACGACTACTCCATCTGCAGGAAGAGGTTGAAGCTGTGCTTAGTTTGTGGGTCTGCCACCCACATGATACGGGAATGCCCAGTAGCCAAAGGACCTAGAGGACCACTCCCGACTCAGCAGCAGAGGTTTGGGCAACATCTGTAGCAGCAGAAGGGACCTCAGGGGAAGACTTATAGCCTAGCCCTTGAGCCGGAGCCGGAGCAGATTTCGGAGCCAGATTACTTAGCTGACGTCATCACATGTCATATTTATTTGCATACTTTTCTAGCTCTATGCTTGTTTGATTCTGGTGCATCTCATAGCTTCCTGTCATTAGAGTTTATGCATGAACACTACTTAGTATCTACACCTACTGCGGAGATTAGTAGAGTGATGACGAGGAGGACCAGTGCCTATTAGAGCTATCTATAGATGCTCTATTACTATAGCCGGAAGAGAGTTTGAGGGGCGATTCTTTGTGATGCCACTCCCCGTTTATGATATCATATTGGGGATGGACTGGCTTAGCTACGCCATGCATTTATAGACTGTCATGAGGGTAGTATTTTGTTCAGTCCCCCAGGCACAGCACCATTCAGAGTCAGGAGGACAGGGCCGGAGATCAGCCTAGAGCCGAACTGTTGGGCGACAGTTGGGGACGTAGCACCGCCACACCCTATCATTAGGAAGTTTATGGATGTATTCCCAGAGGATCTTCCAGGACTTCTGCCTGACAGAGATGTGGAGTTTACTATAGATTTAGTACCGGGTTCATCACCAGTATCCTGGGCTTGCTATAGAGTGAATCCCAAGGAGGCCGTAGAGATGAAAGAGCAGATTAATGACCTGTTGAAAAAGGGTTTCATTCGATCTAGTGCTTCTCCATGGAGAGCGCCAGTGCTCTTTGTGCCTAAGAAGGATGGTACAGTCCGGTTGTGTATTGACTACCGGGCCTTGAATGCCATCACCATCAAGAACAAATATCCTCTGCCCAGGATAGATGATTTGTTCGACCAGTTGAGTGGGGCGAAGGTGTTTTCCAGGATAGACTTGAGATCCGGGTACCACCAGGTGAAGGTTAGGGCACCAGACATCCAGAAGACGGCGTTCAACACGAAGTACGGGTAGTACGAGTTTATGGTGATGCTATTTGGTCTCAGAAATGCGCCAGCTGTCTTTATGAATTTGATGAATAAGATATTCCACCAGTATCTGGATAAGTTCATCGTAGTGTTTATCGATGACATCCTGATATACTCGAAGATGCTGGAGGAGCATGCAGAGCACTTGCGGACAGTTTTGGGGATTCTGAGGCAGGAGAGATTGTTTGCCAAATTGTCGAAGTACGAGTTCTTTTTAGACCGAGTAGAGTTTCTCGGCCATGTAGTCACTGGAGAGGAAATCTCGGTGGATCCCAGGAAGATTGCTGCAGTTGAGACGTGGAAGGCTCCGACGTCAGTTTCAGAGATCAGGAGCTTTCTGGGTTTAGCAGGCTATTATAAAAAGTTTGTCCAGGACTTTGCTAGGATAGTTGAATCCATGACGAAGCTGACGCGGAAGGACGCATAGTATATTTGGTCAGAGGACTGCCAGGCAACATTTGAGGAGCTGAAGAGAAGGCTGACGACCGCTCCAGTTCTGACTTTACCTTCTGGTTCTGGAGGTTTCACCATATACAACGATGCTTCAGGAAAGGGGCTAGCATGTGTCCTACAGCAGCATGGGAAAGTGATTGCTTATGCATCTAGGCAATTACGGACTCATGAGCGGAATTATCCTACCCATGACCTAGAGTTAGCTGCGGTGATCTCTGCACTCAAGTTATGGAAACATTACTTATACGGAGAGCGTGTAGAAATCTTTACTGACCACAAGAGCTTGAAGTATGTGTTCACGCAGAAAGAGCTGAACATGAGGCAAAGACGATGGTTGGAGTTGATGAAAGACTTCGACATCGATTTACAGTATCACCCCGAAAAGGCAAATGTGGTGGCGGATGCGCTGAGCAGGCATCCGATGGCATGGTATCTGATGATAGATCGGCATTTGCGGGAAGATCTGAAGAAGCTCGATATCGAGCTAGTTCGGCCAGGATCAGTGATACAGATGATGGCGCTTGACATTCAGTCAGGTTTGATGGAGCAGATCAGGGAGGCACAGTCTACAGATGAGAGCCTTCACAGACTTCGAGCCAAGGCTTTAGCTAGATTGCTGGATGACTTCACTATAGCAGAGGATGGATCCTTGAGGCATGGCAGCCGATTGTGCGTGCCGAAAGGAGAGCTGGTAGAGGCAGTATTGCAGGAGACGCACCGATCGAGATATTCTATTCACCCTGGTGCTAACAAGATGGACCGTGACTTGCGGGAACATCTTTAGTGTCACAGGATGAAGAAGGATGTGTCACGTTTCATCTCGAGATACCTAGTTTGCCAACAGGTCAAGGTGGAGCGCCAGAGGCCAGCTGGTTTGTTGCAAGCCGTTATCCATTCCCGAGTGGAAGTGGGAACACATTATGATGGACTTCGTCTCATGGCTTCCTCGTTCCCAAGGAGGAAAGGATGCCATTTGGGTCATCGTGGACAGGCTGACGAAGTGTGCGCACTTCATACCCTTTAAGGTGGGGCTTTCTACCGAGAAGTTGGCAGAGCTATACATGCAGCAGATAGTTCGCCTACACGGAGTGCCAGTGAGCATCGTGTCAGACAAAGACAGCAGATTCACGTCCCACTACTGGAGGAGCTTGCAGGAGGAGTTGGGCAGTAGGCTCAAGTTCAGTACGGCGTACCACCCGCAGACAGATGGGCAGTCCGAAAGGACGATACAGACACTGGAGGATATGCTGAGGACCTGCATACTGGACTTTGGGGATCTTGGGAGAGCCATCTGCACTTGGTAGAGTTTTCATACAACAACAGCTACCAAGCCAGTATCGGTATGTCTTCTTTCGAGGCGCTATATGGACGACGATGCCGTACACCGCTCTTTTGGGACGATGTCAGAGACAGAGTTATGCTTGGGCCAGAGATGATCATAGATGCAGCAGAGAAGGTCGGGATGATCAGAGACAGGCTCAGAGTAGCTCAGGACAGGCAGAAACACTGGGCTGATGCTAGTCGCAGACCGATGGAGTTCGCAGACGGTGATATGGTGCTAGTGAAGATATCACCTACTAGAGGGACGATCCAGTTCGGACGAGGAGGGAAGCTGAGCCCCAGATACATCGGGCCGTTCGAGATACTTGGCAGGATTGGAGAGGTAGCTTACTGGGTTGCACTTCCATCCAACCTACCAGGAGTTCACGATGTCTTTCACGTATCTCAGCTGAGGAGATATGTTTCAGACCCTAGTCATGTGCTAGATCATTCAGAGTTGGAGGTCGGACCGAGCCTTACAGTTTCTGAGTAGCCAGTGGAGATATTAGACATGAGGGAGAAGATGCTGAGGAACAAGGTTATACCCTTAGTACGAGTAGCTTGGAGCCGTCACTCTCCGGGTGAATCTACTTGGGAGAGGGAGTCGGACACGAGGGAGAGATACCCTTACTTGTTCGATCCAACTGCTGCGAGGGAACCACCCGTTCCCGCCTGATACCTTAGAGGTTAGTTTCGATCGTAGCCTTAGTCATTTGTTATATTGCTTGCTATGTTAGAATATTGTAGGGTCTTCAATCCTTGTAAATTTCGAGGACAAAATTTTTCAAGAAGGGAAGACTTATGAGCCCCTATTTTTCAAAAAATTGTTTAATTAGTGTTAATTAGTTGTTAATATCATATTTAGCCTTAAAATATTTATTATGATTTTTAGGAATTTTTTTAGAATTTTTAAATAAGTTTTAAATACTAAAATATTATTTTGCAATTAATTAAAATGTTTTAATATCATTCTGTAATATTTAGAAGTGTTTTTATATTAATCTGTAATTTATTAAATTGTTACAATAGCAGTTTGCAATTAATCAATTGTTTAAATTTCGGAATGCAAATTTCTATTTGCATTTAGTCATTTTAGGGACCCTTTCGTAATATCCTAAAACTATGGGGACCTAAGTGTAATTCCTAACCCTACCCACCCCCGACGACTCGGGCTGACCGACGAGCGCCACGCCGACCTGCCCCCTCCATTTTCGGCCAGCACGACGCCCCCCCGACCGACCTAAGCCCCTATAAAACAACCCTCCGTCCTAAACCCTAACCCTAGCACAACCCTACAACCACCCAGCCACCCACAACCGCCCCGACAAGCCTAAACCCTAACCCTAACTCCGACGAACCCTCGTCAAGCCCCCACAGCGACACTCACCGCCCCCAACCACCATCAACCGACGCGCCACGCCGAGGCGAGTCGATCGCCACCCAAGCGCCACCGTCCCGACGCTTCCTCCGCCGTCCAGCTCGTTCGAAACCCTTCCCGTTCGTCAGAAACGTTAGATGCAGTTGCGTTTGTGTCGTACGTGTCTCGATTCGACCTATGTTGTTCGCCTAGCCACGACGACCCCAACGCTGTGCTCGGACACACGTCTTAGGACCTGTGCGTGTCGTGCATAGCGCGGACACTTAGACTCCTGTGTCCCTAACTGTCAGGACACAGGATGTTTTATATCGGTTTTTTATTATTATATATTAACTAAACCTAAATAAATTAAACTAAAACCCTCCCCCTAACACAAGTCGCGGGCTGACCCCCTGGCCAGCCCAACCCAACTTGAGAACTCGACCCAGAGGGCCGAGTTCGATCCCCCCCTGTGTGTTCTGTTTCCTTTTCTTTTTCTTTTTCTTTCTTTTTGTTTTATTATATTTATATATATGTATATATGTATTTATGTATTATTATATACTGTTATATAAGTATTTATATACAGTATTTATATTTGTGTATATATATATATATATATATATATATATATATATATTATATTTAGTATTTTTACTTATATAATGTATATATATATATATATATATATATATATATATATATATATATATATATATATATATAGGTATATATATATAAAAATATATATATATATATATATATATTTTTTTTTATTGGTATATATGTATATGTATTTCTTCAGGTATATGTATATTATTATATATTATATATACTGTTATATATATATATATATATAGATATATATATATATATATATATATATATATATATATATATAAATATATATATATATATATATATATATATATATATATATATATATATATATATATATAATATAAATAACAATTTAACCTCTATAAATTATGTAATATTGTACATATGATATATTTGATATATGTAAATATACTTGTCATATTTATATGACTACTTTGTATAATTTTACCTTATTAAAGTATTAATATTTATTTTGTACTTAAACCACTTTGTATTTTTGGTGTATTTTAATTACTGCAACCATTTGGTATCCAAGCCTAGCATGGTCTTTGGGCTCAAATGTATTTTCATACATTCAAGACCTGTACAAGTTATATTGTACTTGATTCATGGCCTTGGGTCCTGTATTTGAATTTTGGTTCAAATTATGTACATGGACAAAAATACGCAGATAATTAATTATTTAATTTTAGATTGTGTACCATGCTGTTTTTGGATTTCTAAAAATACTTTAATTACTGTTAAAATTCTAGAAAATATTATTTAGATACTATGTAATTAGCTAATTTATCATAATTTTTATAATATTTAATTTATAGTTTTGCCACTGTTTTGGCATATGAAACCAAAACTCATTTTCTGTGTACTTAGGAAAACTGTTTTTTATAAAATACTTGTACTGGTTAATAAATTCCAGAAAAATTATAATAAATTTCTATAATTAACAAGGATCATTTTGGTACTTTATTTTATGTAGAATTAAACTTTTTGTCTATCTCAAAAATTGTTGGAACACAATGTTTATTTGATTTATTTATTGAATAATTACGACTTGCAACTTTTTGTGTTATTTTGAGTTATAGCCGTGTTGAACCTCACCCCTAACTAGTGTAAAGACCCTAAAAAGTTAGTTATAGTAGTATGTCACCCCACATTGGTCTTCTATGCTAAAGTCATCATTTTGGCTAGGTGCCCAGTCACAAGTCGTGTTGCACCAATTAGTGTCTTTGTGTTTTAGCTTAGTATAAAAACTAAGTTTATGTATTTATTTCTACAGTGACGAGTTTCCAGACATCTATAGCACTTTCATCGCAGCTTGCTTTGCTAGAGGCAAGTACTTTCTACAAACTTTACATACTGTTACATAAATGAACTGCAAATCCAACCATGTTAAATGCTGATCCTTGGGGTAGCAAGTTAAAATATCACATGTTGTACTTTCTATTACTATAATGCTTAGAACAGTCTTTATATATCTCTCACATGATTAGAACCTGGGTTATGGGAAAACTTTTAGTAGCGTACATGATCATGCCCCCTTACTCGTACGTACGTACCGAACAAGGTTGACATTTTATGTATACCTTGTCGTAGGCGCACCAGCTGTATTTGTACGTTTGTGCATCTATCGCTTGTTTTACTTGTACAGAAGTACATTTTATATACTTATACCACAGTACATTTTACACCTATTGACGATCACGTACCTGCTACAGTTTTAAACATTACATATACATCTGTCTCTATGACATATGTGTCCTTGCCATGATAGATATGTGATGCCATGTTTCCAGTTATTCCTCTTATGTTCATTTCCATGTTTCATATGCTAGTTTGTTAGAATCAGTACTTGCTCCCGTCCTGACAGGATAACGTTGTAGGTATCCTTACTGAGGAGGAGTTACTCTGCGACTCATATTATAGAGATACTGCCGAGGACCAAGCTTTGCCTTACGAGGATGTACCTGCGGGCAAACTCGTCTAGTTTGCGTAGTAGCTTGGAATATCTAGTGTAGTCATGTATTAGACTACGTATTTTATAACTGGACATGTATCCAGTTTTACATTTCAGACTTGTACTTGGACTTATTACTATATGAGACGACTTTGTGTTTGGAGCATTTATGACTTTTATTCACTTATAGAACTGTTAGCACATTTAGTCTTATCTTGTTATCTCTAGAACAGCTTACTGCACTTTATCTCAAGCACATGCTGGACATGACTCGGCCCGGCCCAATAATTTGGGTAGCGGGTCGTGACAGGGATTATGAGAACATCTTTTGAAGTATCTTTCTGATCTTTC